>JAAGNO010003267.1:0-13224 GCA_033439905.1 Ceryle rudis | reverse complement strand
TCTTATAAACACTGCTTTTTAATTATTTAAAATAATTTAATTTATATTGATCTGTTTTTACTCATGATCATCAACCCCAAATTATTACTGCTGTTCTTTATTCAGTTGGAGCAAAGACCACAGTCCTTACTCAATAGCACTTTGCAGTAAATTCTCAAGCTTTTTCTTCCCCTGGGGTAAATGAAAAACATTACAACAGAAAAATCACGTATTTCTTCTATTAGAACGGCACATCCTTCAGTTCATGTGATGGCAACTCTCTTTACCAAGTCACTGATTTATAGTGATGAAGAGGCTGATTATTTAATATATAGTATTTTCTTCCCAAAGAAAAAACATTTGTCTTACTTTTTTCAAGGCATATTATACCTATGCTCACTTCATTCTGTAAGGCTAGAGCCCTACCTCTTGAATAATATTGATGATTTCCAATGGGGCAAATTTAGGGCACACGATATTCTGAGAAGACACAACAGAATATGACCCTAAAAGAAGACAGGGTGAAGGAAGTGAATCTTTATTGAGTTATGAAGGGGTGTGCTAGTAATTATGGGAGTAAGTTCAGGTTTAAAAAAAAACAGGAAAAAATGCACTGAGACCAAAATACACTACAGTCCAGAGGGAATCTTGGAAGCAGAAAAGTCCTATACTTGTAAAAGCAGATTTGACAAAGCAGTAGAATAGGTCCTGCATTTTTAGGCTGGCTAGCAGAGATTTTTTCCATCTGTAGCTTCCATGTGTCTGTGTTCCCTACCTCCTCTTTCAGTGACCGATGTGCTACTCCTCATTAAAGAAGGAAGTAACAGCACCCTTTACTGACTGTTCATCAGTTTTCACCCGTAATTTAACCCCAGATTTCAAGTACTGCTGCAATGCTTTGCACCTATTCCACTGAAATGAAATACAGTTGATTTCTATCTTTTAAGTACTGTTCCTGTCTGTGGCTCAGCAAAGGAGGGGAAGGAGGAAGAAATGCTACCTACTATTTAGCAGTTCTGTGAATGAAAAATATGTACTTTTAAAGCACAGTTTGCAACCTGTGGGTGGGACTCAAAATATTTCTTCTTCATTTTTATTAAACAATATCACATACTGAAGTTTGATGCAGGTGATTGATTTTTGTAGAACTAGTTCCCATGTCTCTAATTTTTTTACAATCTTTCTGTGTACTTTGTAAGATTTACATCCATTCTCCCCTCAAAAGATTAGGCTGGAGTCTTCTAGGGTTAACTAATCCATCATTAGATGGACCCATGCAGATCCATATAAAATGTTTGCTTTTAAAGCCAAGCGTTCTTGTATCAGCTTTTTACATTTTATTCACTTGGACAAGCTGATTAATGGTGTCAGCATTGTACATTTTCTTTGCAATGAATACTAAGCAGATGTTAAACTGGCTTGTTGCCCCATACTGAGCATGAAGAGGTAAATCCTGTGGGACCATGCTTTTGTTAGTAGGTCAGTTACTAAAAGGTCAGTAGTGTCCCTTAGTCTGTTTTATACATAAATATGATATTTGTTAATCATAGATTTTATATCTATGTATTTTTCTTGTATTTTTTTTTTCTCTCTCAGCAGGCATACAGGCAAGGTCTGTAGGGAGAGGTAATGTCTTTTCAAGCCAATGGGATGTAAAAAAAAATGTTTCAGGCACCCAAGTCCCTCTTGAGGTCTGAAATGGATATTACAAACATCAAGTTCAATACAGAGTAAGAAGGGAACAGTTCTTCCAAAAAATCTGGTCAAGCACTCCTAGGACAAAAGGAAATGTTAGCATGAGAAGAGATAATAACCCCCACACAAACATTTTCCTTCAGCATGGACTAAACTTCAGATATAAACCCAGTGAAGTGGTACTACTGTATCTGTTTGACACTGGCAGAAGAAAATCAAGTTCATTAAGACAGATTTCAGAAGTGGGCCCGTGCCACAAAGTTTGACTCAGAGATGAAGTTTCCAGAAGTTCAGGGCTCTTCAGAACCAGGGCTTTTGGGCTTCTCTCACATAGTTTAATAAATGGATGCTGTATGTTTACATTACCCGTTGTCCTGGAACAAAAAATTTGAATATACTGCTCTCACAGATAGAAGTAGAATTATTATCTTCCTACCTTCTGAAAAATCATTGGAATAATTAATTTTATTTAATTTACTAATTTATAACTGTGTGTTTATATATATGTGCAATTATTAAGATATTAATTTGTTAGTTCCCATGTAGTGTTTTGGGGATTTTTTTAAAAAAAAATTCTTTCTCTGTTCTAGACAAAAAAGAAGAAAGAAAATAGAAAACCTACACATTAATCCCATACAGATAAACCTTAATATATTTCCATGGATGCAGGATACAATTATTCAAAATTATGTCAGTCCCTACAGCTACCTCTACAGCTAAGGGACTAGCTCCTGACTAAATCTCTATTAATGCCCTTCAGATGAGATTTTATAAATGAATTTTGAGTATTTATGATATTTAAATACCAGAAATATGATATTAACATTTTTATGTCATAAAATATAAACAAAAAAATCATACTTTAAGTTCAACAAGGATAAGTGCAGAGTCCTACATCTGAGGAACAACAGCGTGTACCGGTACAGGTTAGGGGTAGACCCACTGGTAAGCAACACCATGGAGAGGGACCTTGGCATCCTGGGGACAAGAAGTTATCCATGGGACAGCAATGTGCCCTTGTGGCCAGGAAGGCCAGTGGTGTCCTGGGGTGCATTAAGAAGAGTATGGCCAGCAGGTCGAGGGAAGTTCTTCTTCCCCTCTACTCTGCACTAGTGAGACCACATCTGGAGTATTGTGTTCAGTTCTGGGCTCCCCAGTTCAAGAGGGACAGTGAAATACTAGAGAGAGTCCAAGGGAGAGCTACAAAGATGATGGAGTGGAACATCTCTCTTATGAGGAGAGGCTGAGAGCCCTGGGGCTGTTTAGCCTTGAAAAGAGAGTACTGAGAGGGCATCTTATTAATGTTTACAAATCTCTGAAGGGTGGGTGTCAAGTAGAAGGGGCCAATCTCTTTTCAGCTGTACCCTGTGATAGGATGAGAGGCAATGTTCACAAGTTGGAACACAGGAAGTTCCACTCAACGTGAGGAAAAACTTCTTCACTATGAGGGTGACTGAGCTCTGGAACAGGCTGCCCAGAGAGGTTGTGGGGTCTTTTTTTCTAGAGACTTTCAAGACCTGTCTGGATGTGTTCCTGTGTGGCATGCCCTAAGTGTTCCTGCTCTGGCACGGGGGTTGGACTCGATGATCTCCAGAGGTCCTTTCCAACCTCTACCATTCTATGGTTCTATGATTCTATGATTCTAAACTTCAGCTAGAATGGCACAAATATATTGACACAATTCTGCTGGTCAGAAAAACCTCTTCCTTTATAACAGCCCTTGTCACACAAATTCCTGGGACCTTGGTTACCTAGCTCAAGCTGAAGAGGATTCAGCCCTGGAGGTCCATGGTTCACTCTGCTTTTGAAGGGTCTGACTAATATTTAATTCAATATTTCATTCACCTCTCTAAAAGGATAAACAAAAACTGACAAAGACATACAAATATAAATAGACCATCTTCTGTATTAACAGTATTTTCCTGATGATTACATGTGGGTTTATATTTCTTTCTCTAAGCCTAGATATTCTAGTTACTTGCATTTCGTTAAAATAACTCCTTCTGGCTTAACAACTCGTACATTTTAAGCCTGTTCATTTAAACTATTGAGTGTTTATATGCACTAAAAGCCTAAAGGTAATGAGGCTTTTACTTCGTGAACACCTTTTATATCCCAAGTGTATCTTTCCCTGTGTAAGCTGATTTGCAGCTGTGACATAAAGTGGTTTCCAACCTAATTCTTTGCCTTCCAGTTGACTGCACCCTTCCCCATGAATACGCATTTGCAGTAAGAAAGCTACTGAAAAGTTCAGGTATAGAGAGAAGAAGCACTCCAAACAGAACTGCACTTGTTCCTTCTGCCACTTCAAGTTAGAGACTTTCATGCAGTCTCCATGCATTCATTTGCATAGTAGAGGTGATCATCTGGCCTTTATTACAGCAGGTTGAATGTAAATCAGTTACTGAAATATAAAATACATCCCAGGGAACTCTCTGCACACTGGCATACAAATGAAGATCTTAGAGCTGCCTAGAGATACTGGAGGTGACAAAAGAAAAATATTAGTCTTGCTGATTAAATCTCATTATTACAACTTGTATGAGATGTTGCAGGAGGATTTCTTTTAGTTCATCTCCCTTCTCCCATTGCTGTAAAGTTGTTTGAGAGACTGGATTTCATATTTCATTATATAACTTACCACGAAAACCATCTCCATTTTAGACACCCTCTTCGACTGAATTGCACACCAACCTGGGCATTTTCTGCTTACGTTGAGATACAATCATGTACTCAATGTCTTTATTTTAAGCACCAAACCTAACAAAAAGAGCCTCCTGATCTACAACATTTTACTGAGCCATTCTGCTTAGAATATATTTCCAGTTTCTCTGGTAAGACAGTATTTTCCTTCTCAACACAAAACCAGCTACAGACTTTTACTCCTAACATTTAGAAATAAACAGAAAAATATTGACCACATTCCTGCTCAGCCTTTTTGACCAGGATTCCCTATCTTTCATTTTTGCTAGAGCAGACAAGGATAGCCTCCTCTGTCAGTTCCAGAAAAGCTGCACATACATTTACTTTTTTGTAACATCTTTTATCTCTCTCTTTTGATTTTGATTTTTTTTTTAAACTTTGTTTTTTAAAACTCTTTCACAGTCATTGCTTGACAGCATCCAAGTGTTGGCAATAACACAAAACAATACAAATTTCCTGGGTTTTATAGCAACTGGCAATGCCATTCTCCAGGGAGAAGTATTGGCCCTGTGCATAAAGCTTGGATTTCACATAAACCAGCCCTGTTTCTTCTTTAAATTTGATCATATGATCTTATTTTCATGTATATCTTTATTAGTATAGTACTATATTTATTTTAAAGCTTTTAATATTTTCAGGCTTCCTCCCGTTTAAAATTATAATTCTCTGCTGTTTCAGTTAAAAGCTACAACAGCTTTCTCATAGTTGAGCCTTTTTTCCTGCAGTTCTAGCTCTGTATTTCATCAGCACCAGTTAGGGCTGTCCATCAGCAGCACACTACTTAAATCTGTACCAAAAATATAATTAGCTTTTCATCATTGATCTGGTGTTCTAGAATATATTTTCACATTTTGATTCTCCTGTTTTCACTACAAGTCATTTTACTCATCACAGCTGTGGCTGCAGCTCACCTCAGTTTGCTTTCATGGGACTATAACCAAATAAAAAAAAATTAGGCTGCTTTCCAAATTCTTTATCTAGAAGAGACAGAGCTGATACTGACATGCTCATGCTCTGATTCATAGTTTTAGCAGCAAGCAAAGTATAAACTCTTAAAAAAAAAAGAACTTATTTGCTACAGAGATTTCTAATCTTATCTGCAAAACCAGAAGAATGCCTCTACTACTGAAACAGAAAATTTTGCTTGAAGTTCTTTCTTTTGGATCTTAGCTTCCAGGCATAGTCCTCACAAGTCCCAGAGTGTAGCATCATAATCTCACCTTGACTTTCTCTTTACATCTGAGCCTTCCCTGTAGACAGCATGAGACACAAATATATTACAACTAAATTTATCCTACTGTCTGACATACAGACATAGTATTTTCTTTAGGTTAGATATAAGGGCTTGAAACATGTAACACTTAACTCCTCTCTTTCACCTTCACAAGTGTGAAAGGAAGAGTGCTCTTTTTCCTGATTTCATAAATGTGATACGTTCTCAAGCAAGTAAAGACCTGCATCTTTTGAGGAGCTGAACATCTAAAATTTTTCAAGTTACCACTGGTCAATAAGATTGGAAGCAGGAATCCATGTAAAATCAAATTATGATTCAACTTGGTACAGTGACTAAAGTCAGAGGCAAGAATAAGGATGCAGACAGAGAAGAGGACTAGAACAATATAGGAAAGATAGAGAATTTGGAGGAGGTGCCAGGTCATAACATTTTTTTTCAACCTGGGGTTTGCATAAAGGAAGCAAAGCTAAATAAGTAAACTGAAGTCCTGACAAAACTGTACAATATTGGAAAAAACATGGATACATTAACTATAGAACAGAGATGAAATATATGGAAGTTATTGAAGCAGCGGACTCATGGTTCCTGATTCAGCAAAACAGCTACCGACTTAAGTGTGCTTTAGGTTCCCACAGAAACTAGATTCATTGTTAAATTCCTGCCCGTGCTTATTGCTCAATATACTCTTCAATGACCTGGATGAAGGGACAGAATGTACCCTCAGCAGGTTTGCTGATTATATGAAACCAGGAGAGGTGGCTGATATAGCAGAAGGCTGTGCTACCATTCAGTGAGACCTGGATAGGCTGGAGAGTTGGGCAGATCCTAATGAAGTTCAACAAGGGGAAATGTGGGGTCCTGAACCTGGGGAGGAATAACCCCCTGTACCAGTACAGGCTAGGTGTTGACATGATGGAAAGCAGCCCTGTGGAGAGGTACTCTTAAAGGATTTTGCCATACGGTGGGTTACTCTAGGTTTGCTTTATTTAACAACTCAGAGTTGGGCCATCACCTCAGTGAGTGGAAAGGCCTTATAAAATTCAACACATATATATACTCTTAACACAATATTAAGTAATCAATATTCTTCTTAAAAGTCCTTTGTGTTTTTCCTCAAACTCTCAGTTCTCAATCCGTTATTAATCTTCAGCCATTCTTCTCCATCTTGCTTCAGTTCCTCTTCAGATGTCACAGGTCATTACAGTCTCTTATCTTCAGACATTCATCTTCAGAATTCTGACAGACTCGAGTTGTTCCTTTATCTCCATTTATCTTGATCTATACCTTACCTAAAAGTAGTTAACCTTTAATAAAATGCTTATCCTAAATTGACTACCCATCTATTATCATGTCTTATATATAATAGAAAATTAATCTATTAATAACCATTATTCACTCAGCTGGACTGGGTTTTAAACCAGCCATGGTAAGAGCTATATGGGAGACAATGAAAAGCATTCTCATGGTCGTAAGATGTTATTCTACAACACCTGCATTCTATTAATCTTCCATTATTCTATAATGTCCTATTCTTCTCTAACTTCTAATTTAGCTAATCATCTTAAGGGCCTATTTTCCTTTACAGGTACCTTGGAGTCCTGGTGCACAGCAGGTTAACCATGAGCCAGCAATGTGCCCTTTCGTCCAAGAAGCCAAATGGTATCCCGCAGGTTGAGGGAGGTTCTCCTTCCCCTCTGCTCTGCTCTGGTGAGGTCATATCTGGAGTATTGTGTCCAGTTCTGGGCTGCCCAATTCAAAAGAGAAAGGGACTACTGGAGAGAGTCCAGTAGTTCCCTAATATTTTCCTTCTCTGTTACTATGTTTAAATAAGCAAAAAATAGCGTGTTTTTTTTTTTTTTTTTTTTCCCCAGCATCCCTGAATTGTTTCACTTATACAATGCAGTAAAAATGTAAAACAAATATTTTCTTGGAATTTATGCTACCATTTTTCCATGATAATGACTTTAGGCACAGTAAAATTAACAGATGTTTCTTACCAAAATAACCCTGAACTAAATATTAATATTTATTCTCTTTTAAAAACACAAACCAACCAGCAACCAAGTAACTCTAGAGTGTCAAATAAATGTGCTTTAGGTACAATCATAAGGCTCCTATCTGAAGTGAATTAATAATTAATCTTAGGTAAATCTATCATGGTGGTTTTGTAAATGTGTTTCTGAGGATGAGATTAATTACATCCATTGATGTGAATAATATACAATCACTAACCATTTTCCTTTCTAAAAGGGTGAAACCAAATCCTTTCTGCAACTGGGACTTTGTTATTATTATTAAAAAAAATCATCATAATAGGCAATTAAAATGAGAACAAGAAAAAATGAAAACAAAGAGAGGAGCAGAAGGATTTTTACTGAAAGCTATAACAAAAACTTGAAATCCTAAATGAGATGAAAATGAGTAGCCAAAAGCTACATCCTAAGACCTAGATCCCGCAGTCTTTTAATACCACAGGTTTAGAGAATGCCGCAGAGTGTACTGCAGGATTCTGGAAGTAGGTTGCTAGTAACAACAGTTAATAAAATAACATTTGAAATATCATGTAAACTCCTGAGACTCCAAAGTTATTTCCATTCTGTAGAACTCATGGTAGCTAAATTACTGACGGTCTTTCACAGGTTTTCTTTGGATATTTAATTTAAAATACTATGGAGCCATTCATTAAAATGTGTTTTCCAGAAAGCAGAATTATGGCAAAGCAGAAAAATAACTTTTCCAAGAACAGTTCCTGTTTTAATTCAAATACTTTAACAATTTAAAATAATAAGAAAAGGGTGTGGTTTTGTTCCAGTGTTGTTGTAAATGTTAAATAGTTAAGCTGTATTTAAATGAATAATCCCTTTCCACACCGTGAAGCTGGGATAGTGTTAGAGATGGCATGTTTTTCCTATGGCATATGTCAAACCTGCCTGCTGAGCTGGGTCCAGTTATTCATGGGTAGGATGCTGGGTCTATCCACTCTCAGGTAGAAGGGCTGCTTAGCTAATGAACGCAGAAGTTAAAGATTTCCTTTAACATTAAATGAACGTTTTAGAGTGGCACCAAGACATACCTGTTAGACTCTTATAAATGCTAGAAAACAATTTGGCTAAAGAAAATTCTGCAATTTAGTTTAGTTTTGAGTATTATATGCTTTACATTATTTGCATACTTATGATGTTTCACCAGATTGCAAGACCTAACCTACAAACTGGACTTTTAAGAAAACACTTTCACAAAGTTAATGTGCAATAGTGGGACGT
Organism: Ceryle rudis; assembly: GCA_033439905.1. NCBI lineage: Eukaryota > Metazoa > Chordata > Aves > Coraciiformes > Cerylidae > Ceryle > Ceryle rudis. The sequence continues at coordinate 4,350 of JAAGNO010003267.1, read as the reverse complement.
TTGTCTCTCGGTTTTTTGGTGTTAAGACCTCTAGATTTATCAGCCAAATTTGACTATATTGCCACAGTAGCTGAAATCCATACAAATTTTGCTTATTACACAGCATAATTCTTTTAGTTGGAATTCCACCATAAGCAGAAGAATTTGTTTTCTGGAAAAAGAGGTAAAGTGATCTAATAACTCAGTCGATAGCAGACAGAAACTGGTTGCCTGAGTACAGATCTGGACTTGCTCACAAGTGATTATCTGGGAACAGTGCTAGTAATATCCTTCAGGTGTCTGCTGACATCAAAAGGATACATATGGCCCTTAGAAGCACATACAGCTCTTGTATTATCTGGGTAGGTGGGCCTTTGTATTTGCTGTCACAGAAAAAATCTAGTGCATATGTGACATTTAAAGATTTAAGGTATAAGAAAATGGAGGTTCTAGCAAAGATCTAATGTGTTAATTTCGTGAAGGAAACCAATAATTTGTCTGCTTTAAACACATTATTCCTTTTCTTCAAGTTCAGAATAATCAACCTCTTCAGAATAAATTCTTATTTCAGTTAGAGAACAGGGATAAATAACTGCAGAAACTGGAAAGCTTAAAATCTGGTTTGCTCATTTAGATCATCCCCTGTCACTGCAGGACTCTTCTGCATAGTACATTATCTGGTGCCTTAGAATCATTCAATTGTAATTCAAGTTGGAAGGGACCTTCAGGGATTATCTAGTTCAACTCCCTGCTCAAAACATCTAATCAGATCAGACTGATCAAGTCCACGTCCATAGAAGTCCTGAACATCTCCAAAGATGGAGATTCTACAGCTTCTTGAAGCAACCTGTGTTTCACTACCCTCATGGTATTTTTTTCCCCTTTTGTCTGGAATATGGAATTTACCATGTTGCAGCTTGTGTCTATTGTCTATTGTGCCATGACTGTGCACCTCTGAGAAAAGGCTAGTTCCATCTTCCAATCCTGTCCTCCAGTCAGGTAGTTGTAGGCAGCAAGAAGGTCTCCCCTTCAGCATTCTGCGCTCCATGATGAAGATGTCCAGCTCTCAGCTTCTTCATATGCATCATGTCCTCCAGCCCCTGATCATTTTGGAGGCCTTCTGGTTGACTCTCATATGCATCAATATTGTTCTGGTACTGGAGGGAGCCCAAAACTGGGCACAGTGCTCAGATGAAGTCTTATGAAAGATCACTTCCGTGGCCCTCATGTTTATACAGCTGAAGACGCTGTTGGCCTTTGCTGTGAGGGCACACTGCTGACTTATAATCAAATCGGGCATTAGGATGTCCAGGTCCTTTTCTGCAGATTTGCTTTCAAAGAGCCCACAGCCTGTGCTGTTGCATGGAGCTGTTTCTTCACAGATGCAGGATCTTGCAGTTGCTCTTTTTGGACCCCAGGAAGCTCACATCAACCTGTTTCTCCAGACTGTGGAGCTCCCTCTGAATAGCAGCCCTGCCCTCCAACTGAATTCATCATTCAAAATGCAATAGAAGAATGTACAAGCTAGAGACCTGCAGTGAGATAGAAGTCCTGTGCATCAGAAGCCTCTCAGGGGAAATGAGAGAACTAGACAGAGATGATAGTTTCATTTACCTCTAGAAGTAACTCACAATGAGAAGGAAACATTACAGCATGCTTAGTTGGCTAAGCATTCTTCTATCAGCAGTAAGAAGTTGGTTTCATCTTCTGTCTTACCATCTTGAGAAAAAGTATTTGCGCTGATTTCTTAAGATGTGTTGGTGATTTGCCTTATGATGTTGATATTGTATGATATTTGTATTTACTTCCCACAACATTTTAATTATCTGTTTTAATTTGATGTCAGGGACAGTTTTAAGTCACAAACTGAAATGGAAGTCTTTATTGTACAGTTCTGTTTCCCCCAGAGCCTGGGAACTTCCACAGACCAAAATGTGCAGTACTCTGCAGCTGGTCTATTTAAACTCATTTTGTGCTGAAATCTTAAAAGAATGAATGTTCTGAAAGTCAGGGAGACCATCTGGATTTATCTAATTCTTCAGGTTTTTTTTGTGCATAAAAGGTGTGTGTTAAGAAAAGCCATCCAGAGAGTTACATTGCCAGTGGAACCATATTCCCGTATAATATGTTTCCTCTTTGACTGTGTAGATTCTGTAAATCTTTAAGGCTTTTAAGGTGCATAACCTTTCATAGTTTGTCACCACTTCCATCAGGATGGTGTTCCCTTTGCAAAATACGTAACCTAAAGCTCCACGCAAACCATTCGTGGTCAGGGAATGTGGCTTCAAGACAGACTTCCAAGATAGATGAAGCAAATTTGGCTTCTGGCTGCTTTTGGGAATTCTGCCGCTTTTCACACCCCTTTCAGAGATCAACTCTCTCACAAATTCACATATCCTTTTTATGTGAACATACAAAAATCTTTAAAACAGTCAAAACAAGCGAATAAAACACCCCCCCACAGCCTTCACAACAGAAGATTAACACAGGAGGAACTGTCTGTCAGGTCCATCAGAGACTGTTACTGATTTATGTGTAGGATGTTCAGATGCTCCTGTTAATGCATGACACTACTAAGCCACAAATTATTCAAGGAGTGATTTTCCAGTACATAACAAATACCACTAATGATTAGTGATCTTAGGAATGTGCTCCCTGTAGTACAGAAAGGATGTTATTGTAGTGATATAACTGCTTCACGTGACCTGAGGCACCAACTTTTGTGTCTGGTGAATGGAAGACAAAGGAACACATATAAATTACTTTCGATTCATCTTTCTTTACATGTTGCAGGATGTCTTGGTGACTATTACATCTTACAAGATGACCTAAAACAACCTCATCTGAGATATCCTTCCATTAATTTACTTTCATTGCGGTCTCTTTGCGTGCCACTAAAATATTTTTGAAATGGTAAAATACGAAATGTACTAAAATTCTTATATTTGTTATACCCTAAATATATGAGAAGCCACCTCCTGGCAGCTGTGGCACAACTGTGGGCAAAACAAGTAAAAAATGTGCATCGAAATTTGGGACTCTTTGGTCTGAGCAACCAAATCTGTTCTGGATTCTTCCATGATTTGGCTTAAGTGGTATGGTTGATAAGGAAGGAGAGATAACACTCTGCATGTTTGCCTTTAGAAAAAAAAGCCTTACTAAACCCTGAGCATAGACTTGGACATAGTTCAGTTTTCAGCATCTTAACAAGGAACAGTAATGTTAAAACAAATAGTAAACGTCTTCTACATAGTTCTTCACACAACTCTGTGGATTGGGTAAGACTGAGTCCTGAGATGCTTTTCCTGCCATTTTGGTGGAGTCAGCACTGGGCAGGAAAGCGGTAGCTGTTTCGGAGAGGAAGTAGAGAATGATTTCTTCCTCAAGACACTTTTTACAGTGGAACCACTGGAACTGTACATCACCAGAACATGGGGTTGACTTGCAATAGCCCTTCCACAGCAGAAAAGATGAATCATGAGGCCTGTAGCAGCTGAGAGCCTAATCGTTGGAAGCTGGAGAGTCCCAAGTCCCTTCTGCTTTGTAGTAAGAGTGAGTGTGGTCAGTGAAGGGCTGAGAAAGTTTCAATTCTGAAGCTGAAAGAAATGTGAAATGTACCACTCCCACCCTTTCTCTCATCCCTCTGACCTTTCTGGGAGGAAGCATGGCCAGGACACGATGTACACGATCTTTCATCAGCATCTGAAAATTAAGTGCCTTTCAGCTACCACTGAGAAACATGGAACACGGTGCTCCCTTCCACGGTGACAGTATTACAAAGGTGATTCTTTGATCCTACCAGTCCTTAGGGTGCTTTTCCCCCAAAAATATACGTTTATGACAACCTACAGGAACTAATTCAGTACAGTAACAGCTACTGTAAGTCATCTGCAGAAGGAAATGTGCTATTTTGCTTTCTTGTTGTAATTTCAAGACTGGAAAGTTACTTTTTTTTGGAGGTATCTATTCCCAATGGGTGAATTTAGCCTCCTAAACCAATCCTCCCTGATTACACACTGTAAACGTTCAAAAGCTAGACGACAATGACCAAAATTGCAGTGGCTTGGGACTTCATAGCCAATTCCTTGTTTTTCTAGAGGTGAATTTGCAGTCACTTGTGGAGATCTATGACACCAGTTTATCCTCTCCTATGAACGGCAGCAATGCTCGTGTATCCGTTTTGTTTTGCCAGACAATTTAGCCTCACTTAATCTCTTACATTGGTGGCGGGGGTGGGGAAGTGAAATGCTCTTAGCCAACCCATAAAGAAGAACGGAGGTGCAATAAAGAGGAGATTTGGGGGCTGACTCCCCGGGATTCAATTTCGCGGCCGTTAACTCCCAGCAGGCAGTCCCGGAGGCGCCGCCTTAC
>JAAGNO010003266.1:4827-15527 GCA_033439905.1 Ceryle rudis | reverse complement strand
AAAGTTTTAAAAAACACATAAAAATTAAGAACAAAAATATAAGCTTATATATTTATCTACTATGTTTATTTAGTCAAAATACTATCTACAGAATAAAGGCAACATTTGAAGCAATGCCATTATCTTGGCAAATTAGAATTTCTAGTTTGGCTCCTATTTTGAATTTTCTAGTATTGGAGGAGGACGTTGAGGAAAGAACCTCAAGTTCCTTGGTGATTAAAGAAAGATATTACTGAAAATATTACATGTGCTACAGTTAGTCGATTGATTCAGATATGCAGCATGGTCTACAGTTTTACTAAAATTTCATTTTAGCATTTTAAGAGTTTTTAATACATAATTACAATACTTCATAGAAAAACTGTCAGCCTTTTTCTTGCTTTCATGCATCTCTTATCTTTTACAATTTAAGAGAGAAACACACTTAACCAGTTAGGTTATGTCATCTGTTGGGTTTTTTTAAATCAAATTTTCTGTGCTTAGCAATTGTAGGAATTTGAATGTATAATTAACAATCAAGAGTTTCTTCCAACAGATTCAGTGCCTCTTCTTGTATCCATTTTTTAGAATTCTGATAATATTTTTCAAGATAATGATTATATATTAATTTAATATTGTTAGTATTTGGCAGTAATGACAGTATGAAGCAGGAAGAAAAGAGTGATAAATGGTAAAAGGAGAATAGTTGGCTCTCCTCTGCCATACCATATCTATAAAATCATTAAAATTAAGGTGGGAAAAAAAAAAAAAAAGAGTAACCTTTCTTCCTTCAGAAATCAAGTTTTGCTTTAATAAACAGATGCTTGAACAGAAAGAATTAACTTGGTTAACTCATTTTACAAACCACTGGAGTATTCAGACAATGCTGCCAAATCTTCAACCACAGGGGGCCTCCAGGCTATTTGAACCCTACCTAGCATGTGTGAATCTTGTTACTTCCACTCCATTGCTTTATTGTGTCAGTGTATGAAAACCTTTGTATCCCTTGGGAACAAGGATGTCTTACCTTCCTTATGTTATCAGTAGGTATAACATAATTTTCCCATTTTGTTCCATTTGATGACAAAGTGTTTCTACAGTGTCAGCATATTAGGTTTTGAGGTTTGTTTTTTTCTATTTTGGCCTCAGTGATGCATAATATGTATGATTCAAGTGTGCAAAGGAAGTGAAAAATGTAGTAAGACACTTGCTTATTAAGTCCAAACCTATATGCATGTTCTCCCCTCTGAATACCTAATAATTGTACAATCAGTAGAAATACCACTAGCAAAAGGTGACACGCAGGGTAACTGAGGTTTTCAAACAACATTTCTTGTACCCCAAACTCAACCCTGATTATTTTCCCAAATTATATACATTATGGTTCAATATTTGTCAAGGGTGGAAGGAACTAAAAGGATTTTGCAAGAGAAAAATCCTCTTCCACTTCCTCTCAAAAATAGATATGCAGCCGTTTTGCTAAGTTATATTGTACATGTGCAAAGGTTTCAGTGAGCAATTGATCATGTGCATATTTTAAAATATTTTACCTCTTCTTTATGACAAGAAAAATATTTACCTAATTTCTCAAATCAACAAGCTGCTTCTTCAAAAGTGTCAAGTCCATCTGAAAAGAAAGATCTCAGTTGCCTACAGGATTTTCCTTTTGACAACGACAGACCATCAGAAAATAGCTTTGTAATTTCAATGCCAGAAATTGATGTTATGTATTGCTAATTTAGAAATAGTATAGAAAGGTAGTAATTGCTTCATTTTAGTAATTTATTTCTTTTCAAGTATGTTCTAGATAGTAAGATGTTAATTTTTGTTTCTCTCTTGTTACAAAATGGAGAAAAGTGACTTCATATATGCTAAGGGATTTCTGAAATTGCTGTGATTGCAGTTAATAGAGAAGCAAATGCCTTTAACACCAATGTTTGTACTTTTGTATTCCATAAATTATTTTCATTGAATGTAATAAAATAGATTTGATTTTTTTAATAAGCAAATCATGTTTATAAACATTTCTATAAAGATCTTCAACATCCATTCCCACTGAAAAAATAAAATATATTATTGAAAGAAAGAGGGAAATAAAGATCTTGAATACTAATTCTCTTCTCTTTCAAGATGAGCTTTTCAGCTCAGATTACTATTTCAGTATTTCCTCTGTTCTCTCTCAGATTAACCCTTTCTGGTTTTTAATATTAAAAAAACCCTTACATTTCTTTTAAGTAAATACAAAGTGCATTTTTTTTGTGTCAGTTCATCCTTTAACATCACAGCAAAAATTAGCACATCTCCTCCTCTCCTGAGGACAGGTCTCTTGAACTGTGATTCTATGAGTGCTGCAAAAATAAAACACATCAGTATTACATAAAACTCAGTTCAAGTAGCAAACAGCCACTCTTTACTCCTGTAACATGTTACAGACTTATGTCACATTATCAAAAGAGAAAGCAATTGTGTCGTATTTTTGTACTGCAGCCTACCAAATAAACCATAATGACATGCTTAGTTTAAGCTAGTCCTAGGAGTCCCTTCACTTTTAGACACTTTCAGAAAATGGCTTATCTTATCACAAAATTCTAGAGTGTATAAACCCAGTCATCTTAGGACAGAATGAGCTCCCATTTGGAAGTGGTTCTTCTCTTATTGTAGAAACATTCCATATAATTAACTTTTAGCTATCCAGCTTTATGGCACATTGCATATTGGAGAGGAATCATTTCACTAGACCTATGCCTTTACAGTCATTTTAGGTACTACAGAATTTTGACAAGCCTTCAGATGCCATTTAGTAAGGGAAAAGTTTTTTCTTTTGAGAGCAGGCATGCAATGGTGTTTCATATGGCAGCAAGGACCTAGGTTTAGGCAACTAAATCACTCCTCTCCAACTGAAGTTCCTAGGCTTTGTCGTGGGATGTCCTTGAAAGGTATGAATTGCCTTACAGAGTTGGTCCTTTTTTATAGTTTTCTGAGGCAAAGAAAATGGCCAGTTAAGATTAGACATTTAATATTGATATGTTTAAACTTAAGAACCACACCCTAGTTCCTATATTTTAGGTACAGAAAGTTACATGAGGAAAACCTGAATCCTATGAAAAATAAGAAACATTCAATTCCAGTATCATTTTTTACAAATAACACTGAGTTAGTTGTTCCAGATTTTCAGATTTGCCATGCTTTATTCTTTTACTGTGAAGATAGCAAACAAGAGATATTAGCACTGAAGAATTTGTCTTGCAGAAGTTTTCTCAGCAATAATAGATCTTTATTTCTTCCACCTTAATTTCACCATTTTCTAATATATTTACCAGATTTGAATTGCTAGCCCTGAACTTTCAAATGTACAATTTCTCACTGTAGTATGGAAATACTAACAGCACTTCAACTAATAAAAATTATTTTGATACTTGTAATTAAACTATAAGTGGATATCTTTTATGTTTTCAGTTACAGTCATTATTTTTACCTTCTAATTTGCTTTAAGCTTTCCAAGCATATGTATTTATTACAACTTTTATCAGTGTTATCATTTATTTATTTAGTGGTTTGTTTTTTTTTTTCCTTCTTTATTCTGTGTGAGCCATCACACTGGAAAAAAAAAAAAAAAGAAAAAGAAATCCCTGTTTTATGAGCAGTTAGGATCAAATCTGTAGCAGAATTTGAACTAAAATATACATCTCTCACCTCCAGTCTTTCACCTGTTTCACAAGAAGACAGTTTCCAAATAAAAAACATTAGCTGAAAAAGGATTTGGGGGATGCGTGTGGGACAGGATTGGGTTTTTTCGTCTATGCAAATTTTGTTAGATTATGGTTACTTCTGTTGTCTGTTAGAAATGTGCTCAAAAAATGCTTTGTAGCTTTATGAATAGGTTTTCCAGAAAAGAACGTTTGAAAGCTGTAACATTCCAGAAAGCAAGCAAACAAACAAAACCAAACAAAAACCCTACAAACAAACAAACAAACAAGAACCCACAAAAACAACAAAAACCACCCAACTAACAAAATGCAACAAAACAAATCAAACCCCAAACTCTAGGAAAATAAGAAGCCTCTACAAAAGGTAATGCTTATGCAAACAGATATTTCCAGATTATTTTTATCTCAGATGAATAAATGTCTAATTTTTGTTGTACTAATAGAAGGTTTAGAAATTTGTTTTCATTCTATCACTTTAAGACTATTGCTAAAATGACAACAAAATATTTTCTAAGCTGTAACAGAGAATAGCAAAGTGCAATTATAAGCTCCTTTATGGTACTTGTGAGTGCCTTGCTTTAGTTTGATCTGAAGAATTCTCTCCTTGCAACGTGTTTGTTTCTAGTCATTTTGGAGAAGCAGAAGACAGAACAGCCAAGTATGATTGAGGACTGTCAAACAGTGGAACAAAGGGATTTGCTTCAGGTAAACCTAATGCAGTCCAAGTAAACTCAACTGTTTAGCTATCAGAGGAATTGGAGCTTGAGAGGAAGGGTAAGAGAAGAATAAGCTTTTTTTTTTCGTATGGCTTTTTTGCTACAATTGTAGTCTGATCTCCACTGGTTTGCCAAGTAGGTAAACAAAAGTATTTGCAGTAATTGGCAGTGATTTTTTCGAATTCATTGTCAGAAAATATGGTGTCATTCCTGAAGAGTACTTACTCCTAAGTGAAAATATCTTCACAGAATGGATTAGAATAATTTTGCACTACTCAGTGAGCCAGTCAGGTAAACTGGTTGGTTTTTTTACTATGTCTGTGTTGCTGAGTACTTCCACACATTTCACTGAGAAGCCATAGAGTACAAATTGCATTTGCATATCATAATAAGCTGCTACAAAGGCCACAAAATGAACCCCTTTTTTACATTGTATGCAGAAACTATAAACTGTTATGCTATTACTGTAAGTTTGCTCTTGGTGGAGGAGAATTCCTGGTATCCTTTAAAAAGGTATAGCCCGAGTTGTGTGGGAGCAGAGCTCATCCTGAGCAACCTTCCTCTTTATAGCTGTAAAAGGAAGGGGAAAACATTTTGATCCCTGCAGGGTCCTGGTATCACTGTTGCTATATAAATTAGGTTGAGGAAAACAGGCTGGAGAAAGTAAAGGAGAAGGGGGAGAAGGGAATTTAGAGTAATGGATAGTGTTAAAGTGTTTCACAATGATTGCAGTAGGATGCCTAACAATTTTCATTATAAAGAAATCTGACCTTACCCAAGCCTTTGCATACTAGCTTTATTCCAGTTAATTACTTTCACTGCCATCCCTGATTGTGCTCTTCACTTTTCTGTGTTTGAATAAGGACTGATTCTTTCACACTTCCAGGAGAAACAGAGGAAGTTGAGACACAGATTATGAAACTATTGCTTAAAATTTAGTGTAATTCATTCTTGGGTCTTGGTCTGCTGGCTTTCCACTCCAAGTAAGTACTGGTTTATTAACAAAACCCAAAAAACCCTGTATGACAACTGTGGAAATTTCATTCCAGTAACCATTCTCAAAGGGTGGAATACAAGAGCTTCTCTACTCTCTTCAGTCATTTAGAGTTTTCCCAAAACAGTAAGTTTTGCATTCTTAAAGCTCCCACATGCCCTTCCTGATATGCTTCAGGACATCCAACACTTGCCATCAGAGTTATCTTATAAGCAAAGTAGTCTGGTGGGCTGCAGATCAGCATATTCTCCCTCAACATGATACCATTCATATCTGGTATCATCCATAGGCTTGCTGTGCACGTTGTTATCTGGCTTCTTTATGAAGGTATTGAGCAATACTATACTAGGCCTTGATTTTGGACTACTCTGCTTGTTACCAGTCACCAAATGGATGTCAAACCACTGATTGTTACTCCTTGAGCCTGACAGTCCAGACAATTTCCACCCAGTATGACCATGAATTGATCCAACTCACAAGTCCTAGGTTTTCAAGACACAATGTTGTCATAAAGATTGAAAAAATATTGCTGCGGCTAAAGTATATAACATGTACCGCCCTACCATCATTCATATGGCCTGATAGTTCATTGTGAAAGGCAAGCATGCCTGATGTCACCTCGATAATACACATTGACTGTTCCTAACTATCTTCCTGTCTTTCACATGCCTGGAGAGCAATATAATAATTTGCATTCTCTGTTCTCCTTGGTGCAAGATTTTCTGTCTGGAGTCTCAGCAGTAGCATCACCTACAAACAACAAGTGCAAGGCTGCAGCCCTGTGACAGAGAGCTTGCAATGTTGAAATGCAGTGTGTTTCAGCATCCAACTTATATAGATTTCTGTTGCAAATCCATTCACTGAGATTTTAGAAAACCTTATAATTTGATCAATTTGTGACAGTTTTTTGGCAGTTTGCAGAATGTGACATTTTCCATAGCGGTAACACAGAATTAGTGTCAATGTCAAATCCCATATGTATCACTGCACAGAGATAAAGGGTGACACTGTTCCAGGGGAAAAACTGCTCAGTTGCTACAGCTTAAATCAAATAACGATCGAAGTGATTTACTGATTTATTAGCAACAACATATTGACTAATATCCACCAAAGCACATACAGCTGTGCAGTCACCCCTGAGGCTGCAAGCCCCCGAGTTGTAGGTACCTTCATGCTGCACCCTCCAGTGTTATCCCACTCACTGGAGTGTGGTGGCTCAGAGAGCCTGGCAGGGATATGCTCTGTCCCACAAGGACAGGCATCACAGTGCTGCAGGGAGACTTCTGGTAGTCTGAAACCAGCTTTGTCACTCCTGTGTTTTTTAATCAGTCTTGGGACATAATATATTAATTTAAGTCTTTACCTGTATTATCTCATGTTCTTCAGGTATTAATTGATTTTGGATTCATATTCATCTTTAGTCTTTTCAATTTTCCTATTAGCTAACCCACAGACAAGTTTATTTGCTAATCACAGCTTTCTGCAAGACTCAGAAACTGGGTGAAGCTGCATATAATTGACTGCACCGAAACTCAAGATATCTTACAATGAATATGTTGTGGCTTTGTTCTAACTGGTAGCTGGCATTCTGGTAATATTAGATAGAAGTGTTAAGTAACAACTAGTAGAACTTGATTTTTATACAAAATCGTGTGGCTCTGAAAACCATTAGATGTTATATGTTTGATATTCTCTTTGCATAACCCACACAAATTAGAATTGTGTTTAATATAAAAATAAATCACAGGACACTAGTAGGAGATAATTCATGTGCTGCTCTGATTTCAACCTAAGAAATTAATTATCTACAGAATGCCAAAACATTAAAGCCTCTGTTGTTAAAAGCTATACTTTCAGTTGCAGAACTTAGATCTCTTTGCTTCTGCCACCTGACTCATTCTTGTGATGTGCATTTGTAGCCTGATTCAAACTGCTAATGATATAGGCAATCAAATAGATAGCCTGTCTACATCTAGAAGAGGAGGAAATAAAATTGTTAGGGGACAAAGTTGAATGGAAGACAGGAAAATGGTAGCTTCTGCTGAAGAATTGATAAAAACCAGTCTAATTGGAGAATCAAACAAAATTACAAGGTTAAAGGTAGTTGTGGATAAGAATTCTTACTTTCCTGTTTAACGTATATGTTACAGGTTTAATGCTTGTGTGTCTGTACATCTAGACATAAAATATGCTTTAGCGTATTTTTTGTTGTGTGCATATCTGTAAGAATGCATGGCATGTATCTTCCTATGAAAGGCAGAAAGAGTATACAGATGAAGTCATTCCCTCAACCTTCCTTAAGTCAATAACAAGATCATATTGAATTCAGCAGAACTAGGATTTTCACTTACAAATATTCCCAAGTACAAAAAACACTGTTTGAGTCAAGGTAAGATAGTGTGTATTGACCAAATTATTTAATGAAAAAAAATACTGGTTTAAATAGATCTGTATGTGTTAGATGATAAATTTAAAGATGAAAACTGTAAATATCACTTAACCAAACTGAACTGTGATTTCCTAAATAACCAAATTACATCCAATAACTGCAGGTAAAATTCAATCCACATAAATGATCTATACTGAGGTTTAGCTACCTAAAATCCACATAGCAATATTACAAGACTGCCTATCCTAGTAGCAGTTCTAAACTTATTATTTCTCTCCCTATAGCCTGAAAATCCTCTGTACAGAAGTCTTACAGATGAGTGTTTTACCTTCACAGAGACTACTAGTTGATGTTTATATTTTTGTCTAGAACTTTCTGCCCAACCTCTGACTTGGTGTTTCAGAGGTCATGTCTACCAGTCACATGCAGATGCCCCAAGTATGTTGCAGCACCTAAGGGGGAATTAGTTATCAGTACATTGGTATTTCACCTGCTCCATTTATTGTGTTGTGCTCATCTGCACTGACTACATTAAGGATTTTAGAAAACCGTGCCTTGTTAATTTTTTTTTTTTGTTTTACCCCAAAGCCTAGTATTTATACAAAACTTGGTGAAATGACACCTATAATGATGATTCAGGAGGTAGGTTATGTTCAATGGTTGCTTCCTCAGAAATTTTTTTCTCTTTTTAAGAATTTTCTTGCTTGTAACACAAAAGAAATGAGATTTGAATACTGAACATGCAAATTAGGCAGTTACATATATTGTAAGTTATAGCAAAAAGCTACCATAAATATCAAGGAATTTGCCTTTGGTGTACTCCAATTAAGAATATAAACTTGTTTTTCTTCTTAATAATAACACCACCATACAGTGTATCTTGTATCAGTATTGACAGAATCTGCTCGAGGGTAGGGAAGCTTTACAGAGGGATCTAGATAGGCTGGATTTCTGGGCTAAGGCCAATTCCATGAGTTTCAATAAGGCTAAATTCTGGGTGCTGCACTTCAGCCACAGCAACCCCCCAGCAGCACTACAGGCCTGGGGAGGAGTGGCTGGAGAGCTGCTAGGCAGAGAAGGACCTGGGGGTGTTGATTGACAGCTGGCTGAACGTGAGCCAGCAGTGTGCCCAGGTGGCCAAGAAGGCCAGCAGCATCCTGGCCTGTACCAGGAATAGTGTAGTCAGCAGGAGAAGGGAGGTGATCATTCCTCTGTACTTGTCTTTGGTAAGGCTGCACCTTGAATACTGTGTCCAGTTTTGGGCCCCTCTCTACAAAAAGGATATTCAGGTGCTGGAGAGGTTACAGAGGTGGGCTACCAAGCTAGTAAAGGGTTTGGAGCATGTCTCTTATGAGGAAAGGCTGAAGGATCTGGGTCTGTTTAGCCTTGAGAAAAGAAGGCTGAGGGGAGACCATTGCTCCCTACAACTACCTGAAAGGAAGCTGTGGTGAAGCGGGAGTTGGTCTGTTCTCCCTAGTGACAAGTGACAGAACAAGAGGAAATGTCCTGGAGTTGTACCAGGGGAGGTTCAGGATGGATATTAGGAAGAATTTCTTTACTGAAGGGGTTGTAGGGAGTTGGAATAGTCTGCCTGGGGAGCTGGTGGAGTCACCATCTTTGGAGGTGTTTAAGAGCCAGGTGGATGTTGTGGTTTAGTGGCTTTGATAGGGATAAGCATAAGTTTGGACTTGATGATCTTGAAGGTCCCTTCCAGATGAAACTATTCTGTGATTGTGTGATTCTGTTTAAGGACTAATATAGAAAAGAACAAACCACAAAACAAGAACTATTGTTCTTAATTAACATGAAAGCAGTTTCATCCAGTATGAAACAAAATAGGTGTTCTGTGACAATCTCAAATCAATTAGAAGACATTACAGTGAGCTTTATGCATACTGTAAATACTTTGTTTTAATAGGAACTTGAGACTTAACAGAGGTAAGAGGAATCAGATGTACTATGTGCTTGTGTACTCAATTAGTTTTCAACAAATGATTGGAGAAATGGGGAAACGATTATCAGGTTTTAGAATTTTAGAATGGCCAGTTTGAGTTTCAGATACTGAGGCAAAGCTTGAAGGACAAATCCTCAATGTCTTTTCTCACCATCCTGTCCATCATGGGGAGGAATGACAATTTTCACTAGCTGCTGAATTGCCCTGTGAGTCCAGCTAGGGCAGAGGAAAAAAAAAGGCACTGTAAAAACAGAGTGCTGCCACAGCACTGCAATGCAGAATGTTTTAGAGAAAATCAATCATAAGCCAACTTGATAGATGGCTCAGATTTGATAGAAAGGCAGAGCGACACAACATGTCCTGCTTTTGCTGACTTAGTTGCAATATATATACTGAACATCCACATGATTTTATTAATTTTTAAGAGCCAGACAATATTGTTAAAACAGACATAAAAAGACATGCTTTGTAAATTCCATCAGACTTTGAGTGGGCACAGGAATCATTATGACTCAGAGACCAAGGCTTTAAAACTGGAAATGCATTTCATATACAATTAAGCACTGTATTCATGTAGATTTAGTTTAAGTTTGAGATGAAGCAAATGAATGACATAAAACAGATCACATAATAGGGATAAAAGTAGAAGTAGCAAATATTATTTCCCTGATCATTTTATGAGCTAAAAATAAGGCAGATTCTTTTTACAATTCAGAGCAAAACAAACAAAAATCTGCTATTTAACATATATATAAAAAGTTAATGTTTAATTTATATTGACTTTTTAAATGTTTCTTATGCTATGAAAAGGATTTCTACATTACATAAAATGTATTTCTATATCTATGAAAAGTCAAAATATGAAAAAAAAATAAAATAAGTCAGTACATTCAAACACTTCTTAAAACTGAGCAAGTGAGGGGATGAAAGGAGGCAGGCAAGAAGAAGGGAAGGAGGGAAG
>JAAGNO010003265.1:10417-25926 GCA_033439905.1 Ceryle rudis | reverse complement strand
AGCCTGGAGAAGAGAAGACTGAGAGGGGATCTTACGAAAGTTTACAAATATCTGAAGGGTGGGTGTCAAGTAGAAGGGTCCAGTCTCTGTTCAGTTCTGCCCTGTGATAGGATGAGGGGTAATGGTAGCAAGGTGAAACACAGGAAGTTCCACCTCAACATGAGGAAAAACGTCTTCCCTGTGAGAGTGACAGATCAGTGGAACAGGCTGCCCAGAGAGGTTGTGGAGTCTCCTCCCCTAGAGACTTTCAAGACCTGTCTGGATCTGTTTCTGTGTGGCCTGCCCTAGGTGTTCCCATGCTGGTGGTGGTGGTGGGGGACTCGATGATCTCCAGAGGTCCCTTCCAACCCCTACCATTCTGTGATTCTATGAAATTATGGTTACAGAGCAATACAGCCATTTCTGGCTAAGACTTGGAGCCCAGAGTTTGCTGCTTTTTCCAATTCTACTAAATCATAGCACAGGCCTTTGTGGGGCTGATGGACTCACCCATTTAGATAGGATATGCTGTTTTTTCTGTTGCTAAGCTAAAATGCCTCTTACTTTAAGAACAGCTGAATTATGATGCTCTCATCCTTGTTCAATACGCATTTTATATAAATTATACAAATCAAAATGGCTTAAATGGGAGATAAAGTGAGGGGTGTGCAGTGATTATATGTGCCTCTGAGTATTAGGCTGGGTATTTAAAACTTTGCCATGCATATTTTTTCCAAACTACTAAGAACTCCCCAATGAGAATATAGGGATTTTTCCAAGAATATCTTAAATACTTCTTGAATTAGCTGCATTTCAGCTTTGTCAGCCTTAATTGCTGAATCATCACAAAAGTTTATTGGATGCTTTGCTCCCATCTCCACTGTGCTGAAGCAGGCCATTAACTCAGTATAGTTTGGGAAACTAGTGCTATTGTCCTGTCACATATTAGCAGTTTCAGGACCATAAGCAATAAAAAGAGAATAAAAGAGAAAGAGAGGATGGATATTTCTTTCTCTATTCCCCAGTGTTTTATTTACACTATATGTTTGTAAATATTCAGCAGTCGTGTTCAGGCAGATGGTTTAAATGTGAGATTAAGCAAGGATTTGTACAATTGGGGGGGGGGGGGGGGAAATCTAAGCCAAAACCCTAGTGTCCACCCCCCAGGAAGCAAGCCAACCTGAATCTGATTTTAATTAGATTAGGGTGGTGAGCAAAACTCCCTGCTATTAGTTATATTTTTTTTGTCAGAAGGAAATATCTCTCAAAAAATAACATTAGCCACGGAACTGAATGGTTGGAGGGGACCTCAGGGTGTCTGGAAGCAACTGATGAAACAAAGATCAACTGCAGTTGTGCTGCTCCTGACTGATTGGTCTCATGGGTTTGTGACAGCCTCCAGAAGTGGGGCCTCTGCAATCCCCTCAGGCAACATCACCCAGTTGCACATACCCTTCTTGCATGGGACTATGTTTCATGGATTTGCTGCTGCACTCAAAAGTGGTTTAACCTGAAGCCCTGGAAGACTTTTGTTTTGCAGGAATCGGTGTCTGCTGGTTGAAGTTTAAAGCAGGTTGCTTCAGATTAGCTGCAAATGGCCTGGCACATAGGAGTTGTTTTTTGACATAAATTAGGTTAATCCATTATCATGCTGTCAATACTTCTGCGGCCTCATAAACCTGTGCTCCTCCTAATGCCACAAAATGCCTTGCTTATTATTTGATCTGGCCACCTTTACACGTATTCTATTTGATGTCTGTGTCAGCATAAGCTTTTTTGTATTGCCTTTTAAGAGTACCTAAGAAAGATCAATGGTAAACAGGTCTTGTGTTTTTCTTCTGTTTGCCAGAGTGTGTAATGTTATTCCATTTATGATAATGTTCTCTGCATTTTACAAAGATTGTACAATGAATTTTCTATGGCTGTGACACCAGCTTACACTTTGTGACTCTCTTTGGTGATGTGCTTTAGCACTGCTGAAATTTGGCAAGAACACAAGCGAAGTGACTGGTGAGCAGATTGCTTTCTGATAAAAGAAAGATGTCAGAGAAGTTGTCAGATGCTTGTGCATACTGCAGGAGTCCAAGTACATACATATCCATGCAATTAAATAGAATAACTATTTGTAGTAGGTTGATTTTATTTATTGCATTGGTAAACTTGCTAAACACATGATGTGGTGGACACTGACAAAAAAGACAAAAGCGATAGGAATGACAAAATCAGGGATAGATGAAAGGGTGATAGTTTCCCAGTGGCTTAAGTGGTAATGGTACCATTATGGCACAGCAGAATAAGAATACAAGTATCTGTGGTCTACAGATTTTGAATATAAAAAAACTCAGTTTTGGTCTATCAGAGTTTAGCCAAGAAGTGTATTTTTTTCTGAATCTAGCTTTGGTCCCATGAAAATTTATAACAGTCTTGTAAATGTGCATATATGGACACAAGCAGGCATATAGGCACTAGTAGACTCAATAGTCTCTGAGCATATTAATATAGCTGGGTGATATGGATGGAGCTGCAAGACAAGAATCTTATTTTTTTCTGGTTGCTTAGTGCAGGTGACAGTTTTCTATAACCCATAAATTCTTTCTTGCAACTACCATCTCCTAAGGAAATCCTCATATATTGAAAAAAAAAATAATTAGGAAGCTTAAAGACAAACAATGTTTTTGGAGAGAGGAAATATTTTTTCACCATCCTAATTTTGGACATTAGGAAGAAGCTCTTTACTATGAGGGTGGTAGAACACTGGAACTGGTGTTAGATGGAGGGGTGGAGGCCCCATCCTTGGAGACATTCATGAAGCTCTGAGCAACCTGATCTAGCTGAGGATGTCCCCCCTCACTGAGGAGGGGCTGGACTTGATGACCTTTAGAGGTTCCTTCCAGCCTAAGGCATGAAAATTTTAGGAAGCCTGTATTTTTGATTGGCACTTTTTTTTTTTCCTTCAAAAGACAAGATTTTTGGGGAGGAGAAGAAATTGATCTCTCTGAAAAAATATAAAAAGGAGATATGTGTGTTGGCAGCTGGGGTGTGTTGATGTGGTGGCTCTTTTGTGTAGCCATCTAATTTTTGCTCTGAGAACATTACACAAACTCAGGCACCCATTAATTCAGCAAATAAGGACCCACTGCCAAAGCAAATTCCAGTTGTGAACATGCAGTCAGTTCTGTGGCTCAAACAGGAAAGTACCCTATGCTTAAAAGCAATTTCCATGCACATTTGTCTATTTGGCTGCTCCCTCAGGCTTCGAACAAGTGCAGTTTTGCAGTCAATGCAGAAGCTGACCCTGTCATTCTAATAATAATGAAAATATTTGTTGTGTGGGATGGTTGAGTCTGCCTCTGAGTTTTCATTAATATGACCTGAGTGAAAGCCAAATCTTCGCATGCAACTGCATGGGTGTAATTTGACTGGCAGACAGGTGTCTGCCTGAAATGCAGGTGGGAGGTGTTTGCAGCCTGGGTAGGTAGCAGGGACCAACTGCTCCCTGGCAGGTTGTCCCCTCCTGATGTCACCTGGGTGTGAGAATGCATCTCCAGAACAGGAAGCTCTCAGTGGCTGCCTGCTTGTAAGATGACATTGGTCTTCTGTGCTGAAGTGTTTGCAGATTAATAGGAGGTCCACAGCAGGCATCTATTCCCACTCCATGATAGTAGTGTTGGCCATGGCAACAGGGTTGCTTCCCATGCACCAGCCCTTCTTCTGGATCCCTCTAGTAGGAAGGTGTCGGTGACCTCTGCTCAGAGCATGGGACAAGCTGTTGCTGATGGTGAAGAGATGTTGGTGACCAAACCTGTCCTTTGTTTCTGGCAGGCACCCAGGGAGATAAGAACTGCAATGACAGTGTATCTTCGGCAAGGTTTTAGGCTTGAGAGAGAGCCTTTGGGAACAGGGAGCCATAAGAAAAGACCCCGAGAAACATTTTTTTGGCCTCAGAGAGCTCAGGCATGCATCCAGGCACTTTGACTTAAGGTGCTGGGCACACCTGTGCAGTGTGGCAATTCTAAGGCTGGTCCATACCAGTGCTACCGCTGGGAGCCTCTGGGAGAGGTATGCTGGCTATGCCCATGTACCCTGTGGCAGCCCTTTTGCTGGAAGGACTCAGGGTGTGAGTCAGTTTCAGCCACACTCCCACAAAATCCTTGTGAAGTTGGGAGCAAGACCTGCCTGGAAAGCAACCTACAGTATCTGCTAACCTCACCTCCTGCTTTGCTTTGAACTCACACTCCTTGAGAGTCCTGATTTTGCCCCGAAGTTATTGGTGTAAAACAGGCATCATCAGCATAAAGTTTAAGTAAGTTTAGGTTGACCAATTTTGGTTCATTTCTTTTTAAAGGGTGATGAAGATTGGATTGGATATATTACTATGCAGTGCTGTGATGCAAAATTAGAAGAGAATAGAATAGGACAGGACTATTCCAGTTGGAAGGGACCTACAATGATCCTCTAGTCCAGCTGCCTGACCAGTTCAGGGCTGACCAAAAGTTAAATCATGTTGTTAAAGACTCTGTAGAGAGCAAAGAGGTCACCCCTCAAGCCTCCTTTTCTCCAGACTAAACAAGCCCGAAGTCCTCAGTTGCTCCTTACAGCACATGTCCTCCAGCCCTTTCACCAGCTTTGTTACCCTGTTCTGGACCCATTTGAGTACTTTCACATCCTTCTTAACTTGCAGGGCCCAGAACCGCACACAAGGTGAGGTGTATTTTGACTGGCTGGCTAAACTGAATTTCACTGAGCAGCCAGGAAAAATGATTTCAGACACTTAGCTGAAACACCAGATTAATTAGATTTAAGGTCTAGATGCAGTTAGTGTACATTACTGGTACCTGATGTTATCCCAGAGCCAGCCCTAGGCCTTACACATATGGGGTGTAGGCTATAGGAATATAGTTGCAGCTTTTTGTGCCAAAGTCCAGGGCTGAGGACACAGTGGCACTAGAGCTGGGCTCTGCAGAGCCAGAGTGTGCAGCTAAAACAGGCACAGAAATGTTCTGCCGAGTTGAGGTCAGAGAGCTCCTTGTGTTTTCGAGAGTCCCCTTAAACCATACTTATTCTAGAGCTAAGTGTATTGAAAATGTCCCAGGAAATTATTTCCCATTTTGTTCTGCCATGGTTGTAACTGTTCCGTTTTGCTTTCCCATGGAACACGGTGGATGCCTTGTAGATAATTGTAACATAGATACCTCCACATGACAAGTATAGGGGGGAAAAAAAAAAAATCATATAATTCAAACAATCTTGTGCTTGGTATGCTGTCTGAATTTCATTATAAAATTCATTAACACTTACTGAAAAAATAAATTAATCCAGCCAAAAATCTTAGAACACGATTATTAAGAGCATATAGGCTTGTGGCTGAGTTTGCTATTGTTTTCACTAACCCACACACTTCCAATTCTGATTAAGTTGTGTTTCAGACTGTCATCTGAAGGTGTTTGACACTTTCCTTAGTTTGTATTCTTTCCGAATAGTCTATGTAAGCTATGGTATAGGTAGGATAGAGCTATAACAGCCTTAATAAACTGTTGATCTTTGAACAGAAGGTTTAATTTGGCTTGGCTTCCAGTGAATTTGAATCTTGCGTTTATCACATTTTGCTTAGGGCTACAGTTTGCCTTTCTTGGGAGCACCCTTCCTTGAGAGCATGAGTTAATTTGTCATGGCAAAAGGGAACCGCTCAGAATGAGCCTTGATCAAAAGTGCAGGTCCTCTGGTGCCTGGGAAGCCACAGACTCGGTCTGAATCTTTGCTATGGGGAGGAAATTGTTTCCATCCAGCCTTCAGCCTCTCTGTTGAGCAGCGAGTGGCACATCCATGTGCTTCGCTGGGCCTGAGGCTGCTGGAAGCCTGTCTATGTTGTTCTTGGTGCCTGCCCAGGAATCCCTCCTGGGCTGCTTGGTGTAAGGCTGTGAAACTGATCTGGAAGCGGAACATTCTCCTTCCTCTTCATTGCTCAGCTCTTAAGTTAATAGCTTTCCCAAATCTAAAAAAAAGACCAAAAAAAGAGATTTTACAGAAATGTGTCATATTCAGATTTTCATTTTAAATATGTATCCGTACATACCTGCTGTACATTGAGCAGCTGTTAGAACCAAAGTGACCAATAAATAGTATTATCTTTCTGGCTTCTGTTTAGTGGGACAGAAAATAATTGGGAAGCCAATATTTGTTCAGTGAACAAAGGAGTCAAACTATTTAATTTAACTAAATGAATGGACACTGATAATGGAATTTTTCTGTCATCTATTAATTTTACTAAAGAGATGTCTAAACTGATTGTAGTGGTTTTGTCCCTTCCATGCCATCTAAGGGCCAGACTGTGAATGTCATATACTGAGAAACAGTTGCTGAGATATATATATAATACAACTGGCATTTAATCGGTATAACCTCACTGGCTTTAATTTCCTAACTATTGAAGGACTGGTCAAAGATTTTAGCCTGCTGCACTATATCCTTTTTATTTCAATTTTCAAACTCCTTTACAAGTGAACACTGTAACATTGAGCATCAAAACCAGAGCACCATTGCTGACTACCCACTACTAACTAGTTAGCCAATACAAGAGCTATTGTGGGAACTCTACGTATGGGAAGAACTGCTGTTCAGCCTAATTATTACATGTTATTAGATTAATTTTTTAATTGACTAGCTTAATTAAAGTAGCCCCCCTACTAGTGGTTAGGAAGAATATATCTATTATCTTACATTCTTTTTCTCCACTGCCACTCTGCATTCAGCCCCTTGCAGAACTGGAGCTAAGGAGGAGAAGGACCATTCAAATTGGTCACTGCGTTTGCATCAGTTGCCAACTTTCAGACGTATTCTGACAATAAGAGGTTTTGACAGAATTTTAAAGTGTTTTACCCCCCTGTTTTTGGGCGATGATGAATGTGCCATACAGATGACCTTTACACAAGGCCGCATGCTAATATTCAGAACCGTGCCTTTGTTTGTCTGGAACAATGGCTGTCATTAAAAAAGCTGAGGTTGCCAATATGCCCCCCTATTTCAGTGCTGGACCATTCCTGATTGGACATTGGGAAGCATCATGTGCCTTTGACTGAAATGACATGGAAGATGTATGGTCTGAGTGCTGTCCTCGGCAGCACTGCTGTGATGGGAAGAAAACCACGCTGACCCAAATAGACCTGCGCTCAAACAATGTCGCACCAAACGAAGACAACATATTGGGAAGAAAAATGCTTGTAAACTGTGTGTGCTGGAAGATGTATTGGCCAGACGGCCATAGGGCAAACTTTGAACTATTGAAATCTTTAGAAATATTGTTTAGTTCTTGAACAATACTTACAAACCTAATTAATCAAGCATAGATGGTTATTTTCACTCTTTACATACTGCGTCATTTTGGGACAAGAATAGGGCTGTCACATTTATTTTGCTGACCACTTCCCAGGTGCTTGCTGGCAAAATCAGGGTTTGAACATACATTTCCACAGTAATCCTCAAGTAATAGCCTTAAGAGAGATCCCGGCCTCTCCTAACCTTTAATGTGCTTCAAAGCTTTCTCTCTGTTTCCCTGTTTTGGTTTGTGCATTTATTGAGCTAAGACACTTCATTTTCTTTTTGGTTTAGTTCATTTTACATTTAAGTGTTGCTAGGAAGAAATTTGACATCTCATCCAGAACATATTTTAAACTTGACATGAACATAATGAGTCATGGAGCAGCTAACAGCATAATTTTAATGTCAAATCATTTGTATCTGTACCTCTCGAGATATATGGATAAGAAGTTTAGTATCAGACCTGTTATTACTACTCCTTCCCCCAAATAATTCTACTACAGTCTTATCTGTAGAAGCTCTTGGGAACTACTCATGCCATGAATTCCTCTTGAATTGGACATAATCTAAAGCCTTCAATTTCTTTCCAAAACTCAGACTCTTTGAATCCATGATCACACTGATTTACAAATTCTCATATCTCTATGTTCAGATTACTGCTATTATAATAAATTTCAAATTTTATTTTGAAAAGTGGTCAAAGTCTCTGGACTACTGACAATAAATAACTTGACATTTTGAATTACTTTTAAAAGCTACCATGGTGTTTAGTAAGTTTTGAAACTAATTTGCACAGGCAGTAAACAATATATGAAGATTTTAACAACTTTAAAATTCACCTCAATTTATGTACAGCAAAAGCCATAAATTATTTTCTCTCGTTATAATTAAAATCACTGAAACATTTTAATAGTTGAAATACTAATTATTATTTTTTACATTTATTAGAATATAGTCACACTGACATGTATAAGTGGCCTCTAAAGTAAGCTATCATTCAGACAAATGTGTATTTTAAACTACATCTAAACTTGGACTTGACTTTAAATGAACAGCCAGGGTTAAAAGCATGTGCGTGAATAGCCCTCAGAGGCAACACTTTCCCAGTTCAGAGCTTATTTACTATATGAATGGACATCCTTAAGCACGTGCTTCATTGTATTTGAATGTAGTTCAGTGAGATATATCCACAAAATATGGAACTATAGAAAGCACTCGGGAATCTTTTTGGCAATTCTGTGTTCTAATTAATATGGACTGCATGTTCATTACTCTCTCTTTTTTAAATTACTGTTTTTAGCTTACTCTCCCTAGTAATCTCATATATATGCATACTTAATATAGTAAACAGTCCATATAAAAGAATGTCCCTCCCAAGCAGCCTTAAGGTGGTGTGGGAAAATGTTCAGCCTTTGTTTATCAAGGTCTGCTGCACAGGAAATAGGAGCAACCCCTACTAGAAATCTTCCTTTTTGCAGAAATTAATGGAAATTAACCAAATAAAAAGCTATTTTGAGCAGGCTAGAAACATCAAATTCACATGTAATATTAAGAGCAATCTGAGGTATATATGGATTTTTGGGGCCCGTGCACACAACCTGATTGCAAACCTTACTCACAAAGTAGGGGTAGCTCTGTGGAGCTACAGGTTCATTTAAAAGGTGCTGAGCTGCTAGATCTGAGCAGTATTCCTGTCTCCCAGCGCTCAGAAATCATGAACCAAACCACCAATTCACTTGGCATTTGGAAATTCAGGATCTTGTTTTTATTCTCCAAAGACTAGAAAGGTGAGATTTTCATGTAAAAAGAAAAGAGAGGTGCTAAGTTAGTAAATTGGCAGTTGTTGCTCCAATGTATAGTGTTTAAACTTTTTTCTCCATCTGTTTCAGTCCACTTTAGAGGAGAGGACAAATGGGTTGTGCCACCACAAGTCCTAGTGCACTGCAAACATGGCATTGCCAGGTCCTCCACCACCCAGGGGGGCTTCCCCATCAGGCTGAGGCCAAGAAAAGACCCAAATCTCCTTGGAGCCTATTGGCCAACACAGGTGTGGCTAAAGATGCTGCAGTGGGTGTGCTAGTAAAGGTTTGGCAGGTTGCATCTCATTGGTGAGAGCAGAGGTGAGGTGCTGCCTGGGGCTGTGGCACGGCCATGCTCAGGTTAATCAGGCAGCGCTCAGCTGCAGGAGAGCAGCTACCTAGCCAGGTAGGTGTTATCCACATTGTACCTCCTCCTTCCCTGTATGGAGCTCTTTTCTTTCTCTTACTTTCAATCTCATCTTCAACAGCACCAAACCAAGCATGTTTAAGGTTTCTTTATATCAGCTAATGTTCTGTAGCATATTTCAAAAACCATTCATAACGTTTTATTGCAAATGAAAAACCTCTCTTTAGAGTATATTTTCCATAGGTTGGAGCTCCTCTCTCCTTTCTCCAAGACCAATGACGTAACATACTTGTGTCCCTGATAGCCTTATGAATCAAATGATGTTCTAGCCACTGTCTTAGTATGTCTATCCTCAGATGAGGATGGGGGTGACTTTCCGGCCCTGCTTTGGTAGGAAGATCATCGGCCCATATGTCAGGTGGTCTGCAGGCACCATTTCATCCACCTCTACCATTCAAAACCTTTTACCTGCACCACTCACACTTTTTATGTATCTCTGTATGCATGCAGTGAGAATAATGTATGTTTTTCTGGATCATTTTGTGTGTACATCTATATGTCAGCTCCATTGCTGAGCAAAATTATCACTTCCCCCCCCCCGCCCCGAAATCTGCCCCAGTTTTCCCATGCCTGCCAAGGTTCCCTCAGCTGTGAGCATGGAAGGGAGGAGAAGTATCCTCCAAACCTGCCAACCAGCACCTCATACAGGCTGCATCTGGGTGGCGGAAGGTGGCGGCAGTGCTGGCAGCCCCAGCAGCCCCAGTTACCATGGCTCTGGAGACATTCTCTAGGCTTCTTCATATTCCGTGAAAAAAAATGCTCAGGGCAGACACCTTCTTTCGCAGAAATTTGGCATGACCGTCTCCTTCACCACTGGCCTGTTCTTCCACCCATCTCCCCACAAAGAGGTTAATAAATGTTTACTTTTTTTCCTGTTTCCATATGGTTTGTTCACAGGCTTTAGCTTGTGTGTGTATGAATGCTCACTTGCATTGACTGCTGTGAGGGAATTGTTCTACTAATGCTGGCCATCTTCAAATCAATGCCTGCACATAACAACAGAAAGTGCCTCAGATGTAGTGGTTTCCACAGGACTATTGTTAGGCCTTTGTTAAGCATTTTTGAACCTAATAAATAATGTCAAAAGTCTCTATCCCAGCCAAAAATGTTCCTTTTGAAACAGTTCTAATAGTATTTTTGTTCTGCGATGTTTCCCAGTGTTGTGAAGAATTTGTGCCTCACAATAGGAAGCTGGTATATCGCGTGCCGCTTTGCCTTTTTTTTTTTTATTTATTTTATTTTTAATATTTGGAGATGCATTCCCATTTCATTACATAAATGTTACTTTTTCTTGAATAACCATATCACTTGGAACTTCAGTGCTGTAAAAACCACTAAAGTTCAGAAACTACAGGAGGATGAAGTCAGTAATGATAGAATGAAGGGAAGGAAAACAAATCACTGAACTTAATTATACGCTCTTTCGGTGAGCCTCCTTTATATTTTGTTGTATAACTCATAGTTAAATCTAAAGCAAGGTTTTAACAATTGCTTTATGCACTGAAAAACAATGATCACAATGGTCAAAGATGATCACAAGAGTCCCCTCTGGCTTTAATATCTATTAATCTAGACCTTAATGACTATTTATTCTGGAAAATACTCTAATTGAAGACATACTGCAATTCATTATACCTTATATAGTACCTATTAGTGATAAATTTGAGCTATCCTTAATCTGTAGTTTAATTTGTGGATAATCCCATTTCTAGAGTGCAACAGAGTGTAGCAAATTAAGCGAGGTTGAAACACTTGCTAGACATATTTTATTTCTGTGCATTTTACTTTGCTTATTTTAAATGGACTCTGATGAAAAAATGTCAAAACCCATGTTTCTGCGTATTCATTTTCTCTCTGACACCAAAGCTGTTGGATGCTATCTGTATTAAACAACTGTCATCTTTTGTCAACTCATTTCAGGCTGGTGATAAGAAAGAGATTTTACTTTGTTTTCTGGCTACAGCAGAAATAAATATTAGAAGTAGGAACTGCTTACTTGTAGTGTTATGTGGGAGAGTCTAAAACAAATTTCAATTCACTAGAGTTTTAATAGAGAATTAAACTCCAATTGGGGCTTGACAAATCAAGCTTCTAATATTACCAGTTATTTGACTTTGATTTGTTCAGTGGATCTATGTCTGTGTTCACTTTCTTTTATAGTTGACAGCAGCAAAACTGCTGCCTTGGACTTCCAGAGGGCAGACTTTGGCCTGTTGAGGACCCTGGTTGACAGAGTCCCTTGGGAGGCCATTCTCAGGGGCAGGGGAGTCCAGGGAGGTGGGCATTCTCCCAGAGGGAAATCTTAAAGGTGCAGGAGCAGGCCATCCCCATGTGCTGAAAGGTGAGCCTGCAGGGAAGAAGACCAGCTTGGCTGAACAGAAAGCTTTGTCTGGAACTCAGGAAGAAAAGGAGAGTTTATGACCTTTGGAAGAAGGGGCAGGCAACTCAGGAGGACTACAAGGATGTTGTGAGTTTATGCAGGGAGAAATCTGGAAGGGCCAAAGCCCAGCTAGAACTTAATCTTGTTACTGTTGTAAAAGGCAATTTAAAATGTCTCTATAAATACATTAGCAACTAAAGGAGAGCTAAGGAGAATCTCTATCCTTTATTAGGTTGCAGGGGAGACATAGTGACAAAAGATGAGGAAAAGACTGAGATAATTCCTTCTTTGCCTTCTTTTGATGCAGCCCAGGATACTGTTGGCCTTCTGTGCAGGCTGGTATGGACCTACATGGTGGTCTTTGGAAATGCTTTGGGAGGTCTTCCCCTTCCTCCTGTATCCTGGTGGCTAGTGTTCTTGGTAGACTCCTATAATTTAAATAGTACTAAGGCACTAAGGCTCTCACCCCAGCTAGTGCCAGGGGGTGCTCCAGTTCTTGAGAAATTGAATAATAATGGTAGTAATCATCTAATATTTTTTTTTTTTTTTTTATTCCTCAAACAGAGCACCTCTATAGCCAGGCAAGGCTGAGACATTTTCTGGTCATTGCTCTTGCCAGTGCATTGGGTGAGGGGAAAGGAGTGATCCCCAGTCTCCTAATGTCAAACTGACCTGATCCATGTCTGTGCCTTCCCTGCATAGCAGGCACTGCAGCCTGCCAAGGTCTCTGCTCTCAGGAAGAGGAAGATGTTTAATCACAGTTCACTCAGTGGTAAAAAGGACAGTGAGTATGAGCTTGTTTTAATATAGTTATCTTCAGAAATGTATGGTCATTGATGCTTAATAGGCCCCAGTAAGTGTTTTGGGCAAGCAGCCCATTCTGAAGCTTGTGTTTCACTGGTACCTGAGCTAGCTAGCCTGCCTCTAACATGAGTGTGTCTATATGCAGAGTTATTATTTCTCAAGGTATCTTAAGTCTCTGCTGTGTGTTTGCTCAGTTACATTGGTAACACCTATTGTTTTCTGAGTTCACATTTAACTACTGGCAGAGATAGCCAAGAAAGTCAGAATTTGAATGTTTTGTTTTGCTTTGGATTTTTTTTTCTTGGAAATTCTCAGTCTTTTTTTCCACAATAAGGCTTTTTTACGAAGTTTCATCTGCTTTTGTTTTGGTTTTTGTTTGTTTGTTTGGTTGGTTGGTTTTCCCCACTGTTTATTTTTTGTTTGTTTTGGTTTCTTGTTTTGTTGGGTTTTGGTGGTTTTTATTGTTTTTAACAGCTGGAGGTAAAAAAAGGATGGTTGATGTGGTCTGTACTGAGACTGTCTCTGATAAAATATGTGTGGTCTTCTAGGAAATTAACCTCAGAACCCTAGGAAGATTCAAAGACCTTAATGGTGTGGTTATCTGATGCATTTCTAGTACTTTAATATACAGAACTGTTGTCCATATAAGTTAGATTGTATAGTTTGATTTAGATGGTTTAGAGAAATAAAGTGACATCTTGGACATCCTAATAAATAGAATATATGAGAGAATTGTTTTCCCTTTCACAAATGATTGATGAAATTCTTATATTACTAGAAGAAGCTCAAATTATTTATCTTACCCGTGAAACATTTGCCTTGAGAGATCTGTACATTTCTACTTCTCTATACTGCAAACAACATCCCTGACCCTATTGTTCGTATTCAAAGAAAAGCCCCTGTAACACAGAGAGCAGATAAAGAACAGTCCTTCTGCAGTAGGCAGAGGCCTAGATTTGACCTACAAGTTGGGTTTAGCTCACTTATGAATATATATATGAAATATTTACAAACTTCTTGGGGCCTTAAACATGATGGTTACCTGGTGGGCTGGAAAAGCTAAAGGACATACAGAAGGCAGTGGAAAAAAAATCTGTCTGTTGCTGTCAGGTTTTGCTAATGGGTGGAAAAGAGCAAGATTAACTTCCAGCATGACGAGTGTGGTGGCATCAGGTGTTTGAGGCAGCAGCCATGAACATTGCTGAGTTAGTGATCGTGCTGTGGGTGCTCTGAACGTCATATGCCAAAATCTTTCTGTGACTACCCATATATCTCTGTGTGTGCACAGTCTGAAACTATACAAATTCATTTTAAACTGACACTCACTGCCTTTCAGATGCAAACATGATACTATATTTCCAAGAGCAAGATCATATATTTCACAGTAGTTTTCCTTTATATGAAATATAATTCCCATGGGGAATCTTCACGAGTTCTGGTGAGTTGGTTTTTGTTTGTTTGTCTGTTTCAGACTATTTCATCAGTGCATAAAACCCACAGGAAAAAAAGATTACAAAAAATTACAACTGATGATGATGGGAAGAAGATGAAAATCTGAATATTAAATTGACTGTGAGAGAAAAATCTACATAGAAGAATTTTTGGAGATGAGAGATCTTGGTGATTGATACTTGCTCTTTCTTTTTGCTGTGCCTATTCCTGCAGTTCATATTTTCTCTTTTCCTGAAGAAAATCTCTTCTTCTCTCTTCTTGCCTCAACTCACCTCACTTTTCCCTTCTTCCTTGTGGAAAGAATACATCTGAAATATTGCATTAAGCAACTCACTGTCATCTGTTGTTCACGGTTGCTCTCTTCCCTGCTTGCACTGTCTTACCAGTGACCTCTTCAATTGTTCTGGTGTTGAGAGCCTTTGCCTTGCTGTGATGGCTATTAGCATTGCTTGCTGGCAGAGCCCTGAGGAGGCACAGCAGATGCTTTCGGGGCTCCTGTGACGTAGCTTGCTGGTCCTGGCCCAGCTGGGCAGGCGGCCAGAGCTCCCCTCTAACAGCAGGATGGGAGCTGCGTGAAATTCAGCCAGGAGTTTGGCTGGTGTTATGCATCAGCTCTTGGCTGTGTGCTTTTCATACCCCTGCTGCTGTGGCTCAGCTGGCAAAACTTTGCTGTGTGCACCTGGCCTTATTGCCTTTTGGACCTTGCTCTTGAGGGTAATTATTTGGAAAGACAAGGAGGAGACTGTATGTGATTCTGTGTTCTCATTAGTGGACAGAAACAAATTTTTCATGAGGACGGTGGGGGAAATTCTCTAGCAAATTGAAGGGCTTCATAGAGGTTGAATGAAATAAATGGGATTTCCCCAAAGGATATATTTTAGCCTTTAAGCCTTTTCACCTGGAGACTCCTCCTCTCTACTACCAGGCTTTTCCAAGAAGGAATCCAGCTTCAGGTCAAATATGAAATATTTACAAGCTTCTTGGGGCCTTAAATCACAGTAGGACTTTCCTTCTGCTCCTTGAAATGGTGTGAACCACTCCGCTGTTTAACATTTAAGTAAATACCTCAAAGCAGCCTCAACCACAGCTTTTACAGTAGGGGCCAAGATGAGTGGGACTGTGTGACCTTCTAAACCCAGTTTTCTCTGACCCCTGAAACCTTGTAAATCTTACTTGTGAAAAGTTGCAAGTGCTTTGTCTTGTCTGGGGTCCTCACAGCACAGTTTAAATAAATAAAAAAAAAAAATTTAAAAAAATTGTTTTCTGAATCATAGAATACCAGGTTGGAAGGGACATCAGGGATCATCTAGTCCAAACTTTTAAGGTAAAAGTAAAATAGAATAATACCCCCCCC
>JAAGNO010003265.1:0-10317 GCA_033439905.1 Ceryle rudis | reverse complement strand
GAATCATAGAATACCAGGTTGGAAGGGACATCAAGGATCATCTA
Organism: Ceryle rudis; assembly: GCA_033439905.1. Taxonomy (NCBI): domain Eukaryota; kingdom Metazoa; phylum Chordata; class Aves; order Coraciiformes; family Cerylidae; genus Ceryle; species Ceryle rudis. The sequence goes on along the minus strand of JAAGNO010003265.1, from coordinate 10,273 downwards.
GTCCAACCTTTTAAGGTAAAAGTAAAATAGACCCCTCTCTCTCTAGTTTAAATCAGATGGCCCAGCACCCTGTCAAGCTGAGTCCTAAAATTGTCCAATGTAGGGGAATCCACCACTTCCCTTGGGAGATTATTCCAATATCTAATTGTTCTCATGATGAGAAATTTTCTTCTGGATCCAATTGGAATCCCCCCAGGAGTAACTTGTACCCATTACCCCTTGTCTTTTCTATGTGACTCCTTGTAAAAAGAAAGTCTCCATCTTCTTGGTAGCCACCTTTTATGTACTGGTACATAATCACCACCACTACTGTGTTTGATGGAAATTTGAAAATCAAGGCACAATCTTCTTTCTGTTAGAACTTCACCTTTTCCTTAAAAAAAACCCCTCAAATATTAACTTAGCTAATCAATTTGGTGACCCATGAAAGAGGACAAAGCTATAATTATTCTACTAATGACAACAGTGAATTGCATTCTGACGGGTGTACACTCCCAAGATCTGTAAGTTATTTACTACCTGCAACAAATTTGTTTCAGAAAACTTCCACCTGTGTTTTCGGGGAACTGTTCTGATACACAGCTAGCTTTTATTCATGCAGTATAATTGCTTTTATAAATCATATGGGATTGTCTCCTTCTCATGATTTGAGGACTGGGTGTTTCTGAAAAGAAGAGCCATGAGCTGTGATTAAAGATTGCTCTTGGGCACATGTATGATGTTCATGAATGAATACAGGAGAATATTGGAGAATTTGTCTGCCTTGACACTGTACAGGCATACATGAAAAGTACATGACTGTAGCCAAGTTAAGAAAAAATGATAAATTTCTTGCTTGTCAACCCTGCCTTTCACAGAAATGCACCAGTAGAAAATCTGACCCAGCATTTTCATGTTGTCTACAGAGTGCTTTCAATCACAGCGAAATGTAAACCCTACTTATCCTCTAGTTAGGAAAAATGTAACAAAACCAAACCCACATTTGTCATGAAGTCTTTATATTTGGTATTGTGTTTTCTGTTTATTCAGTGTATGGTGCTTTCAGTGATGACTCTATGCATTTATCATCACAAAATGTTTTTTCATATGTGTCACTTAAGCCAGCTAATATGAAAGCTGAAATTTTTCTACCAGATGTCAATGCTAGGATAAAACTTTTTGGAAAGTTTCCACAGGTATTATTTATTAATGTCTGACAACAGAACTAGTTTTAGGGACAATATTAAAAATTATTGTGCCCATATTTATAGGTGGAATCTTACAGAGAGTGTGAATTTAAATTCAGGCCTAGATCCTGGAAGCAAGGTTTTCACATGTGCACTGTAGCTTTGTTAAGGGTTTGGCATCTCAGTTCTCCTGAGATTCTACTGACCTTGAGCATGCACAGGTTTTACATACCCTGAGAAGAAGACTCTGTCTGTAGCATTCCCATTTCATAATCTCCGAGGCTGAGGATAGCTTTCCTTCTCTTTTGCCTCTGGCTGTGGCAGCCTGCTTTTATCTTCAACATCAGAACCCAACAAGGCGACAATGGTTCCCTTATTCTCTGGAGAACACTCTGTCTGTTGAGTCTCATGAGCCATGGAGGGGAAGAAGGGGAAGAAGTCGACTGAAGGAAATGCAGAGTGAGGACCAAGATGTTGTGGGGGATGGAGGAAGAACATGAGAGGGAATGGAAGATGAAGGAGGAAAATCAGAATAATGACATAGCTTGCGTCGCCCCACACTGCTGGGGGGAGTTTTGTGGCCCCTTGCCAAGGCATTTCTTGTGAAGCTGGGTTAGTCATATATGTATCAATTGCACAGGAGGCCAATGATCATTTTCATCACTATTATTAATGGTCTAGTTCGAGACTGCTTTTGCAACAAGCCTAAAAATCACAAATGCTGTTGAAAATAGTTCATTCTGAAAGAGGCACTGATAATACTGCTGTGACTCATGGAAAAAATAATTCTGAATTCAGAAGCAAAGGATGTACAGTAGCAAGGATTGGTCTACAGGGCTTTCAGTTCAGTTTGCATTCGTCAAAATGTTTGGTGCCAGATAAACTCCGAGATACCAAGTGTGTGAGTGTGAAGTAAAGAAACTGAGCAGATAAAATAAGGATTTTGTTGTATGTATAAAAACTGACCAGGACTTGTTACAAAACAAGTTTCCTGTGCTATCTGAAATGAAATCATTTGTCAGAAAGGTGGCTGAAAATGATTTTATACCTGAAAAATGATTTTGCAAACTCTTGAAAATGTTAAGCTTTGATTAGCCTTCTAGGGATAGGTGGTTTTGATTTAAAGAAGGCACAAAGAAAAAAAAAAAAAGAAATTTTATAGAAGTTTTAAGGGATTGTATTTTTTTTAATGGGAGGAAAGATAATGGTAAACAGATTTTGCTACATTCATTATTTCTTACTTTTGTAGAAATACGGTCCCATTACAAATCTTGATTTTGAAATCAGATGTGAATTTGAATTTCTCAAGTCTCAATTTAATTTTTCATGGCCTTCATGCATTCAAGTGTCTTCTAGTACAATTGGTGACAAAGAGAACACCTTGGACCATGTTCTCAGCGACTGAATGTTGGCATCTTCATTTTGGGGAGATAAAAGTTACACCACATCAGAGGCCAGTTCTGCATCTTAGCAGATATAGAAAAATGTAAGAAACTCCAGCCCCAGATTCAAGGATTTTCCAAAATTTGAGGACCCCCAGTTTGGTTACACAGTTTCAAAGACAGTTTTCAGTTGTCCTTGTTGCCTTGCCTGAAGGTTTGAAAAAGTGTAAAGGGAGAAGCTGAGAAACAACATGTGCAGGATCATCACTGACCTAGTGCAAACACGTGTGAAAACAGAGCTGAGTCTCTCCCAGCAATGTTACTGGAAGTTTTGCTACTGACTTCGAGTGGAAATTTCAGGCATTTTTCCTGTCTGAAGTTGTTCATAATGGAATGTCCCTTTGCTGCAAATGCAGATGAATACAATTCGTGACTGGCTCTGCTGAACTGAGGTTTTTTCAGGCTATATTCCAATGCAACGCTGCATTTAAGAATCAAAAACAAGCCAATTTTGTTTAACAGAGAAATTAGACTTCTAATAATAAAAATAAGAATTGGATTTAGATAAATAGCTGGCTTTAGTTAAGTCTTTGTTTTGCAGAACGTTTACCTTCGCAATTAAGCCTCTAGATTATTTTGAACAATTTTTTTTTTTTTAAATGGCAACATCTATCTTTCTTGTAACTGTGAAAAGAACATGCACAAATGAAGAAGTTTCAGTAGGCTGTACTAGTATTGACCTAGATAATCTGCATGTAAGCAAAAATGTTTTTGAAATTTTCCATTTTTTTCTTTAAAATGGTATTGATAAATGAGTAAGTCCAATTCAATATCTAAGACGCACCCGTTCCATCTAGCTGTGCAACACGCAGTGATTCTCGGGGAATGTTGTGAAAACTGGAAGAAGACAAATGAAAAAGTCATGGGAAAACTACATCTATTTCTCTCAGAGTTGCTGTTCTTTTTCCCTTTGTTAGTGATCTTGTATCTCTCTTATCTTTTCTGTGTTTTGGCTTCATGTTGCTAGGAACTGCCATATCTAAACTGAAATTCACGGTTTGTCCACTTGTACTACTAGCTTTTTTATCTCCATTTCACTATGAGATTACATCAGTATTTTGTGTTGCCTCCCCATACTTCCCCAGCCTAAAGATGTGCTCTTTTAGATTTTTCTGTGTGTGACTTTAACAATGTTCTGTTCACATTTCCTTGGATAGACCCAACAATTGCTTGTTGACCCATTTTAACCCCTTTTGAGCATCATCTTCAAAGTGTAACTGTCCTTGACAATGAAAGAGACCTTCCTATTGTCTGGTCCTTCCAGGCAATCTTTAGCATTGAGTTAAATGGCTTTCAGATGGAGGAGTTGGCTGGAAGGAAGGAGACAAAGTGGTCTGTTGTTTCTGAGTGACTTTGCTAAAGTTTCCCTTTTTTCTTTTAGAATGGCGCATTTCTATAGAAGATGACAGACGTTTTGACAGGTGCAATATGCTTTGAACTGTTGTGTCAGATAATTCTTTTGTCTTGGTTTTTCCCAGCAGAGTGGTACATCTCCTTAGGATGCTGATATGCATATTGTTTGCTTTTCATTTAGTGTGGTGAAGCCTTCCATCCTCCTTTTTTCTCTCCCTCTCTCACTTTTTTAATGGCTCTTTGCATATATGTAGCTAATCCAGATGGGAAGGCGGAGTGACCATGACTTAATCCTCTCTTTCCAACCTTTTGATCGTAATAACTGACAGTTATAAGTCAGGAAATTATAATGGTAATAGAGAAAGAACTGAGAGAGACACACACTCAGATAAAATCATCTTATAATCCCAGTGTTGGCTGCAATGAACTATGCTTGTATAATAAAGATGGCTTCAGGACTTTTACTTCGGAGCAGGGATGATTTAGCTTTTGCTCATTTATGGATCAGCCTAGGTGAAAACAAGCCACAGTCCCATCTCATAATCAGAACTGGTTTGAGGGGAAAAGAACAACAAGCTAAAGTTTTGAAACTTAAAAAATGTTCAATCTTACTCCTAGTAAGGATATTTTATTTCTTTCTTAATACTGTCCCAGTTACCACAGAGAGAATTTCTCAGTCAGATAGCTTCATTTATTTGGAGCGCGTGGAGCATGTTCTACATTTGTGGTCAATGTTTTTGCAGTATCAACATTTTGGGTTTTTACTGTGTTGTAAATAGCAGCACTGTTAAACTGGTCATGCAGAGAAGAAGTTGGTACCTGTGCATGATACTATCTTTCTACATCAGTCCTTGCTTCTGCCTGGTTTGGGCTGAAACAGACTGTCCTATTATTACCTTTAATGTTTTCTTTTTATTTTCAGAGTTAATATCCCTTCTTTTGGTGGCCCAGGTATGACTCTCATTCACTGTGTCATGAATGACATTCGTGTTACTGAAAGACAACCTGACCCTGAAAAATTGAAAACAAGGTCTTCTTTTGCAGTTGCTTCATGTGCAGTAAACTCAACGGGGTAGAGAGGTTTAAAGGCTGCCAATCAAATAGAGGAATGGACAATATAATTTACTGCAACAGGAAGAGGTGTCTTGGAAAGCTTTGCTTTATGAGTCCTTCCAGACCACAGGAGATCTTAATTTAATAGCTCATGGCATATGCATTTAAAATATTTGTACCGAGATTTTTGTAAATCAAGGACTAGCAGCAAAGTCTCTGTAAACCAAAACTGGGTGACCTGGTAGCCTGATTTCCAAAATTAACAAGAACCCATCAACTTTTGTGTTTCTCACATTCATCTGCTCCACTCTGAGGAGTGTTCTACAGTATCTCACTGTAACATTTTAACGTGCAAAGCAAGTTAAAAATTTTATGTGTTATGGTATATAGTGGGTACTCTTGCATTAAATAATATAATTACTTCTTAAAAAATGATAAAATTTATGGGAAGCTTTTGATATGCTTATGATACCCTAAACAGTGTGTCAAGGTCAGGGCTGTCCACTAGACCTATAACAGATGCTCTCTGTTAACCCTCCTACCTCCCCAAAGAGGAAGAAAAAGGGAATAAGGGAGAGAGAATTATTGATTAGAAAAGGAAACTAGAACAGCTTTAATGAAAAAAAAAAAAAAAAAAGGAATATATACAAGCATATACAAAACCAGTATCAGACCCAGCCCTCCCTGGTGGCAATTATATCGCTGTCACCAAATGATGTTGTGGAACAGGCACTGGGGAAGTCCCAGGCTGCCCTCAGAGGCAGACGGGAACTGGATTCAGGAACACATGGATTGGGATGGAAGGTAGAATAGACAGAGCCCTCCTTGGATGCCAACCATTGAAGAAGAGAGCTTGATCCTTGTGATCCATCAGTTTTATACTGAATATGATGTCTATGGGATGGAATCCCTCGTTGGTCAGTTTAGGGTCACCTGTCCTGTCTGCTTCTCCCTGTAGGTGTGGCCTTTTACTTTCTGCACCCCCCAACATGGTACACAAGATCCAGTAGTGGCCTTGGTCTGCACATGAATCCTTGGCAGTAACTCTGAACATCGAGTGTAATCACTGCCAGAAGCAGATGCTGTCTGCAAAAATAAGCTGTTAATTACAAAAAGCGCAGTTAGTTAGAAGAGACTGAGCTGAAAAGTAAAATTACTGAACAGAATTAGTTCTGTTCTAACTCAAACAAGGACACAGTGAATGGTTGTATTTGTTTCTTTACTAGTAGATGCCTCAGTATGGCAAAGTGTTCTCAGCAGATCAATACATCTGAAATACACAGATAAAGCACTGTCTGAAATGCTGTCTGCTGCCAAAGAAGGGTCCTAATAATTGTTATACTGGATTCTAAACGTGTTTCTTTGAGATAACTGTTTTTTTCTGCCTCTTCAGTTACTGTTTTGCAAGGAATTCCTGTTTATATTGTAACTCTTGCTTTGTAAGTCAGTCGTGCAAACAAGAAACAAAATCTCTCTGTTTTAGCAGCTACTCTTCTGAGCTGAAAACCGTATTTTTGCCATCCATGTTCTATGCTCACCTATTACCACTAATCTCTGGTTGCAGATTTATTCCTGTATTGACTGATAACTGGTTAAAACTCCTTATGTCACAACAGTAAGGATATATTTGCAACACTGGAAATTTAAAACTCTCCTTTTGTAGTTATATGTGCTAGGCAGCTGCAAACAGGTTCTTATGAAGATTGTTGGATGGTCTTATTTACTGATGCAATGTCTAATTGGTATGTGTCATGAAAAGTTCTCTTCTTAAGGCATCTGACATTTTTCAAGGAAGAACCAAATGGATCTGATGTTAAATTGCTTCAGACTCTTTTGCAAAGTAGAGTGTTTCTGAAGCTGGGACAATTTTGCCAAGGGCCTCACAAGGCATGAATTTCTTGGGATGATGTGCATCACATTCAGTTTTATGGTTTCCCTTTCACTGTTTGAGGACATTGCATAGCTGAATAGGTTGAAGGGGAACCCACGCCTTTTTCACAGAAGTCTAGTGTAAGCATGGCAGAGTCCTTGTTATGGTCATCAGTGAGATGGTTATTTATTACTTGATTGGTATCTGAAATTTCTATAGGGTTCTCATCAACAAAATGAAGGTGGTTGCTCTTTTAATCAGATCTAGTAGGAAAATATGCAAAGAGTTCCCACAGGCTGCTGATGTCTCAAAATATGCCCACTGTAACAATTCACAGGCTATACAAACTTCATGGTTGTCAAGTATTCTGCTTGCCCTAGCCATGTAGACGTCATGGTTGTCACTGGAGATAGAATGCTGTACCTTCTGCTCCAAACACATAGGTTCCTACTGTCAGGATTGGTATCGTGTTGCAAGCATGGGGAGACTATGCAAATGGGATAACATAATGCTGCTCATATGAGAACTGACTGGGCTAATTCCCATGTTAATCCTGTGAGCGAATGCAGTATGAACAAGACACTCACCCCAAGGCTGGTTGAGGCCAAGCCATGTGTTCCTGCCATTGAGAAGAGCTGTGCCTGCTCTCCAGGTAATCAGTCTGACTCCTGAGTGCTCTCTAAAAGGTGCACCTGCCACCTGATAGCATTTCCCATTACCCTAGAAGTGTTGAGGGGGGAACAATCTGTAAGGAATCCATTGATGAATAGCTATGCTGGGCACATCCTTTCCCACAGGAACCACTTCACATGCCTGGCAGAATCACTCTCTTAGAGTGACAGTACATGAGAAATCCCACTATTATTCCCTGGTTGGTGTTCAGGAACCATCCTAGGCCCATAGGGCAAGAAATGGACCACTACTGACCCAGACAGTTGGACTAGATGATCAGTGTAGGTCCTTTACAACTGAAAATATTCTATTCTATTCTTCTATTTTGTTCTGTTCTTCTATTCTATTCCAACTTCCGTTGACAGGAGTAATTTGACAGACCAGCTTTAGAGCAGAGCTAAGCAAGAGGCAACAGCATCAGTGTTATCACTGACAGCTGCTTTCTGGTCAAAAACTTTGTTATTTCTTTGCTTTGCTAAACTGTGAATACCATGATCTGAATGTATTTCTGTCTGAATTCAAACTGTAACCTAATGTGACTGTTTAATGTATTTTTGCTTTCTTAAATCCCATGAGTGAGAGGGCAGCTTGAACATTCAAATTTAGTGGGTTGCAAGAGGCCTTTAATGAACTTAGCAAGCTTCATTCATACATAGGCTCCTCTTAGTCCCAGCACAAAATAACTCATCTGTTAAGACAGAGTTATGTTGATTCCTACTCATAACCACCAGAATATGCTATCAGAAACTATAGCACGTCATGAATGCATTCTTCCCCAAGGTTTAAAATCAACTAACAGAATCTTAAAATTAAGTCTCCTAAGTCCAGAGTTACTTTTACAAGTTTGTACTGTGTTTTAAAGTGTGTTAGCATGCTATAAAATTAATGGTCATAATGAAATCCCCCTTAAAAGGCATAAGAAGTTATGAATCCAAACCTACTATATTTAGTAGGTCTTCTTGCCACCATAGTATGCTTCTGTGTAACTAGATTCAAACGAAAGGATTGACCTACAATTTTACATCTTCATTATTATGTAGGTCAACTTAAAATTCTCTTACACATTGTCTCAGTTCGGTGCTGATTTTATGCTACTGAGATATGATAAAACTGTTAAGACATCCTTCTATCCTTGTATCCAAACATGCTAGTCGAAAGTTGATCCCTTTTTCTAGGTAAGGTTAATCTTGGATATCATACTCTGATAGGTTTTATTTGTTGTATTTGAAATATTTCATCTAATTGAATGGGTAAATTAATAGCTACAATCAATAACTACAATATCCTGTTCCATAGCTATGAAAATGTTCATCTATGCATTGACTTACATTGCCTGTGTAATGAAGAAAATTCTGAGAATGCTTTGCCTCTAATCTCTCCTCTCCATTGTAATGATGATGTTCAAAAACTAAGGATTTTTGTTTATCGATGTTTTTCCTCATAAGAGATCAACCAAAGTTATTACTTTGAATCCTACTGAAATATTCTGTGGAGGAATTCAATGATTTCTAAAATGGTTCTGAATGACTTTGCACTTTTTTATTTGGATTGACTGAAATTTTCCCCGTTTTTATGTATTCTCCTTTTGCAAAATATTGATTTTAGAGAAACAATACAGTCCCCAAGATCATACCGATGGTATCATTTTTTTAACCAAAAATTCCCAAATTAGATTTTCTTTTCAAGGTCAAATTATTTTGTTGCATTGTTTTTTCTTGCTCAGCAGTGTTTTATAATTTATGTTATGATACAAAATAGAAAAAAAAAGGGAAATATGAAATATCACTGTGAAACATTTGATAGTGTCAAACCAAAATATATCATTGTATGGATCTCTACAACAAAATTTTTTTGATACTGCTTCTGTGGGAAATATTAATATGACATATTTTAAGTCAGAAGTATAATAAATGCTGTGTATCACTTTTCCTGTATGGGTTGGTTTTTTTTCAAATTTCTCAGACTTGAACATGATATAGAAAACCAATAAGCAAGCAGTTATTGCTTTCTCTTTGTTCCACTGAGTTTAGTTTATGTATACGTTGCTGTTTCAGGATTTCTTGGTCTTCTTGGTTGACTGAGGATAGAAATCAATCTCTTGGGTAGGGTTTAATCTTCCTGTTTGTGGTCTTGAGGGTGACCACTGGCATTAGTAGGGTGACTGTGAGGTAAATTGAAGGAATTAAGTTCTTACTATTTAACTGAGACTTACATTAGTAGTGTTATTCATTTCAATGAATGCTAGTCCAGATTTCATGTTCCTGCAACATGACTTTAGGAGAAAGGCATTTGCTGATGTCAGAGAGTGTAGAGAATAGGATCATAAAAGGCATTTTAGTATTATGTTGCAAGAAGAAGACTACAATTATTTTCCTAAAAAATAAAGATGGAGTAATTTGAAGATCCCTTTTTCTTTCTTCTTATATCAAAAGCTTACCTATGAATTGTAAACAATTTCTGGACACTGTTCTCTGTTACTGGCTTTGAGTCAGTACTTAGCAACTCTGGAAGGCAAGCAGAACAAATGTACCTACGTTGTTGCATAGTCTACATGACTGCACACGCAAAAAGGCACTGGAAAATCTGGATACTGTACTCATTCTATAACCCCTGGTTTGCTGCAATTTAATTCTGTGACATATTTTCTTTCTTTCTTTCTTTCTTTCTTTCTTTCTTTCTTTCTTTCTTTCTTTCTTTCTTTCTTTCTTTCTTTCTTT
>JAAGNO010003264.1:12864-61317 GCA_033439905.1 Ceryle rudis | reverse complement strand
GCTCGAGCGCCCAGCCTCGCGTGCCGCACGCCGCGGGTGCGAGGGGCTGCGCCCAACTGCCGGCCGGCGAGCTCGCGGCGCCGCCATCTTCCCCTGCCCGGCCCCGGCACCGCGGGGTGCATCTGTCTCCCGCTGCTCTCCGAGCCGCCCGGATCCCTCCCCGGGAAGGGTCCCGGAGACCGGCTGCCTGGTGCTGAGCAGCCCCGAGGGGTTGCGCGGCGTTTGGCGCCGACTCTGCCGGCGCAGAGTGCGCGTGCCGGGAAGGCCGCGGCTCCGGAGGAAGGCAGGCGGGGCTGGCCGGGGCGGCGTTCGGAGTGCTCCAGACTGCGGCTTCAGCGGCGCCTGGCAAAGCCATGGGTGCCTGGGTCCTCTGCCGCGGCAGCTCCGGGCGCTCGGCCGCTCTATGGAAAGCTTCGCTGTGCAGAGGTGTACGTGAAATAAACTGGTGGTTTAGGGTTCCCTTTGGCACGGGCAGCGCGGTGAGACCCCGCTCTCTACTGAATGGGTGCTTTGAAGGAGTGGGAAATAACGGGACTGGCGGAGACCGTGCTCAGAAGTCATTTGCTACCACTGTCGTTTGAAGGTGGTGAACACTTTCCGAGGAACTGGCTGCACTACTTCCACCATTTTCCAGAGAACGGAAAGGAAGCAGCTGAATGAGGGAGAGAAGGACACAGGTTGTAAACCTCTCACAGTTTGTAAGCTGAGGAAACCATAATATTGAAACACTTTATATTCTTTCCCTCTTTTTTAAGCCAAGTCACATGATAAATGACAAAACTAAAGCAGCACAGTCTAAAGAGCCTATCAGCACCTGAGGAGCTGCAGTTGCTTTTTTCCAGTTACTTATGATTTTTTTAAATTCAGGTTTTCCATTTATTTTACAATTGCACAGCATTTCTTAGTAGGTCAAAGCATCTTCAGTTAAACAGCACGTAGTGGTTTTTGTGGCTGTTGGGAGGAGATGTCACGAGAACACCTACTCGTTAGCTTTATGGCACAGCATTGCCTGTGCTGGAGTGGGTTGCAAACACTGTAGGAATGGTTTGAGGATGAGCAGTTGCTACAGCCTGAGCCGTTCATCAAATGAAAAGAATGGAGAACCCAGATGAACTATCAGAGATTTCTCGATCTTGGTAAAGATTGAAATAAACGAACAAAGTTTAAAACCTAGCAGGTATCAGTAGATAAAGTATCACACAGATAGCAAAGGAGATCTCTGTCCAGTACCTCAGGGTTATAGTACATATTTTAGTTGTCCTCTGTATAAACAAATATACACAGAAGAAGACAATGTGTAGTAAAGATATCTTTGGATATATATTTTAAAGGACATAGAAGAACTTTAATAGGTTATCGAGAGGCTACAGAAGGCATCGATTGTTTGACTAAGTACAATCTGATGAAGAACAGTGTCATTGATAACAAGTCTAATTGGTCTTAATATTTTTCAGCATAGGAAATTAGGCAAAACAACCATTTGATGTCCCTCCAGCTTATGATTCCTCTTACGTGCCTCTTATATGTCACTTGAGACCCAGATCTATAAAAGGCCCCACGTCACCGTGTCTCAAGTAACACCTGTATTTAAAGATTTGTATCATCCAGGTCAGTGTCCCTGGTCCAGCAGTTCTTTCGTCACCTGCTTACCACTAAGGGGGAACACGAGAGTTGGAGATTTGTAGGTTGAAGTATTTGTAACAGAAAATGGAGACAACATTTCTTGAGGAATAGCCTGAAGAGGGAGCCATTGGTATAGCAGAAGCAACAATTAAGGCAGGATAGCTATTAATAAAAGAAAAAATAGATCTGTAAAAAAAAAAATAATGAATGTTTGTGATTTTAAGGTCTATTTGTTAAATGTTTACAGACATACCTACAGTCAGTGTTCTGGTTTAGGAATGTACATAATTTTAGAGTCAGGCTGAATATTTAAATGCTTGGTGTTTGTTCTGAAATATTCATGCTGATTAAAATACATTAAAATGCAAACTGAATAAATAATGATTAATTAAAGCATTAATTAGTTAATAGATTAGTTTAGAAATGGAATGTAAACACAGAATGTATTTATTTTCTAACAGAATATGACATGAGGAATGATTCTACAGTGGCTGTATTTCTTCTACACCAAAATATTGACTTCACTGGAAATGTTGCTCATTTAAAGAGTAGTACCAGCTCTTCACTTAGCTCTGTAACTTCAACCTCCCTCTGCCCTTCCTACTTAATATTCCATGTTTGCTCACGTACAGGAAACACCCACAGATTTACGATTATTGTTACCAGAAATCAGTCACTTACCAGGATAAAGGCAGTCACAATAAAATCAAAATTACCTCCTCTGAATTACAGGCTTTCTTGCACATCAGATTTGTTTAGAAAAATAGCCCCATGACTCGACGATGGCCATGTGGGTGGTGTCTTTGACAGGCCTTCCAAAGGACACGGCGTAGTGCCTGTAGGATAGTCAAGTAGTTGAGAGTGTTGTCCATAAGAATTTCTTAACTGACATTATTTTTCCCCAAGTAGCAAGTTTTCAAAGAAAAGCTGCATCTATCTTTATTCTGACAATGCAGTTACACCTGTAAGAAAAGATCAAACAGAATAATTAGTGTGTAAACATCAGGAATTTTTTTAATGTCAGTTACTTACATGTATTCTATACACATATACCTTCCCTTTTTTAATGCAAATTTTTTTTTTCCCCCCATAGAAAAGACAATTAACCTTTGAAAAGCATTATCAAGTTGTAGCTTTTCTTTCAGGTGAAAAGTGAGTGTTTTTCTCCATGTTTTTTGTTGTTTGGTTGGGTTTTTTTTTAATTCAGTGTGTGAGTTACTGGGTGAAATCTTATTTGGTCTTATTGGTGACTGAACGAAAGGGCCTCGCTGTTCCCTTCCGGTTCCCTGAGGCGAACACTCAAGTGAGATAAATGTACTCACTCTTAGGTAATCAAACTGAAAGACGTGCTGCTCTGAGTGACATACTGTTGCGTCACCAAAAAAATTCACAGATAAGCCCTGAATAACGGAACGCTCTGCTTGGGTCTTTGTAAGGTGCTTGGGCAGCAACTTCTGCACCGTCAAGGTTTCTGATTTAGGGAGGAAAATGCAATATTCCAGTCTGATGCCGGTTTGTGAGAAGCCACCGTGGGGCTACCCCTGGGGAGGGAACCAAGCGAGCATTCCGGCCCGTGTGAAAAGGTCGGGAGCGAGTCTGCCACGCCTCGCGCAGCCCGGTCCGTGGCCTCGCGGCCACGCTGGCACTGGAAACCTGAGGAGGTGCAGCCGCATCAGGGCGTGGCTGCACCTTTGTGCTGTGATGTGCGACGAGGTCACACCGCCTGTGGCACCTGCGCTCCCTCTTTCATTACAGGCTGCACTTTCTTACTCCCTTCATGTCATCCTTGGGTGTGCAGCCCACTTGCGACAGGTAATGTGTTTGAAGTACAAAGAGTCACCCATTTCTACACAAAATGCTCACGTGGTACTAGGTACCTTTTCATACATTTTTTCTGTTGTAATGTAGAGAACCTTATGGAAACAAGTAAAATGTGATTAAAAAACTACGTTATCCCATCTTTTCCTGGTTTTATAACTGAAATATAAATGTTTGGGAAAAAAGATAAAGAAGGCACGCAGACTTTAATGAATGCTTAGAAAGGAGCTCTCAATTTCTTATTTCTGGCCCACAACACCCATCCTCAAGGCCTGCTGTGCTGGTCGTATCACAGGCTTTCTGTTCAGCTCTTGAAAAAATGAAACGGGACTTGTTCCACCTTGGTGTATTGTGCCAGCCTCTTTTCCAAAGTCAAGGAACACAACATGTACCTTAAGAGAAGAGAAGCTCAATTTCCACACACTTCTCCTTTCTGTGTTCATATTTGGAGAACTTAAGATGTAATTGTAGCTAAACAACAGCAAAAAAAAAACACGAAAACCACCAACCTTTCCTATTGCAAAGCAAAAGCAATATTTATGTCGACTTTTCAAGGTAATTTTTGTCTAGCAGAAGTATTATCTGGTGTTATGAAGTCTGGACTGACAGCTTAAAAAGTTACTGCTAGAGTGTATTTATCTTTAAAGTGCTGATCCAGCAAATGTCCTGCAACACAGAAGCACCCGAGCCATGGATATCTGCATGTGCACCGAGAGGTGTCTTCACAGAGGCGCTTGAGGAGTCAAACATGATGTCTAATCCAATACCAAATAATTTTGAGTTCTCTTCCCCTAAAGCCAAGTTACCGTACAGCTGAGAAGCAGTAAGAGAAGTGTGTAACAATTCTGATCCCTGAAAGTCTAGAACAGTATTTGACAGCTCAGTATCACAGTAATCACATCACAAAAATAAATACTAATAAACGGTCATAAAGCAATTTGGTACAAGCACAAACAATTCAAATGTGTTGCTTACATAACACAGAATGTGCAAACAAGTGACACCACTTAACGTTTCTGTGCACGTGGCTTTCTAGATGCAAAGTGCAATATAAGTGTACCAATAAATCAGATTGCTGCTTTTTCCTTGCTGCCCAATAATGAGGTTACTTGAATCAGACAAACGGACTTTTGACCCATGGACACCATATTTTAAGTTTTCAGTCAGTTCTATTCAGAAAATCCCATTTTAAAGAGACCACCGCCTAGAGAGAACTGTAGGTGAAGATCTGTTCATTGTTCCTGGGCCCCTACACTTCTCTGTGCACATCGTAGTGGTGACTTGGCAAAGGCACCACAGACTCTCATCTCTTGTTCACCAGTAATGAAGCTTGCACAACACCTCCTCATCCTGATTTTGTTTATTTGTTTAAAATATGTTGGGTTTGTTGTTTTTTTTTTCATCCCCCTGCTTTTCAATAAAAAGTGGACTATGACTTCTGGTATCCAGAACAAACAAACAAACAAACAAACAGTTTGGAAAATGATGTACTGGACAGATCTTACTGGTCCTCCCACTGTGGTTAAATGAAATTGTATCATTTGAAGCAGTCGCTGCTATATCTGAGCTGCTGCCAAATTAGTGACATTAACCCTGCTTACAGAATTTGCTGTCTTGTCAGTAAGGCAGTAACGCAGAGGAGACAAGTAAAGCAGAACTAACTCTGGAATTTTTAAGTGTAAAAAAAGAGTGATACAAACTTACATGAAATTCGTACGAGGGCTCTGCCACCACTTGTTTCCTCACACCAGAAGGCTGCACATCTGGAGCGTGTCATGTTGAATATTTTCCATTTTCTGTTACAGAGATTACAGTTTCGATTTCATGAAGAAGAAGAGGAAGAGGAGGAAAATCCTCTGCAGTTCCACAAATAAAAAGACATGGCTAGCATGATATTTGAATAATTCTTACAGATTAAAAAATAATGACCAAAATGGTAACTGCATCTAAAGGCTGGGGAACATGAATCTGGCTGTCACTTCATGTTATTACACAGTGAGAGATTCCTGAAATGATTCTGAGGCAGGTAACAACATCAGTATTATTCACACATATGCGTACACAACGTCTGGGATCTTTTAACTATGGCTATATACAAGTCTGTCTGGAGGCTGACAATGCCAAACCTCCAAGGATTTGGTTTTGTTCTAGTGAGGTTTTTTTAATAAAAAGGTAATTCATTGCAGTAAAATGAAAGAGATTCATTTATTACCCTGTGTGAAGATGTCCAGCTTGCCAGTATTTACAGCTCTACCACTGTACAATTATTCTCTTGCAAACCCGCAAAGCAAGTTTGTGAAAGACGAATATCTCGAATATAAACATCAAGTCTGGTACATTATGCATCAATACATTAAGATTTAATGTGTTATCAGATCGGAAAAGAACTTGCAAAGAAAGTCACGCTACATGAAATACAGAGTTAATCCTTATTTTTCATCTTCACTAAGTCAGCATCTTCTCCACCTGGCAAGTGCATCCAAGTCCTATTAGAGCTACATCCACCGAAATAAGAACCTGTGTAAACTGTCAGCTTTATGGGAATCATTTCCTAGTTATACACTGAAGTTCTCAAATGCTCATCAGGTAAGGAACATAACCATTTTTCTTTGTTGTGATGCACCTCATGAAGCGTGTACTTTGAAGCGTCAGAAAGGTTTTGTTGGGGTTTTTTTCCCCTCTCAAGGGTGAAGCTTCTTAACAAATAGAATCCAAATTCAATGCTTAGTTCTGTTTTTGCAAGCACTTTTACACATCTATTTAATTTAAATCCACAAAGAAACACAGCTGATGTTCCTGCCTTGAGAAGCAAATGAATGTAGCAAGTTTCACACAAAGAACCTGGGAGGAATTATATAACAAAATACAAGCATGTTTTCAGGGAGTAAATGCAATTTTTGAAACTCTTATGTGCGTAAATAAAGTAACTGGGAACCACCTCCATCTCAAACAACTCACTTCATGCGGGTTGCAGAATTGTCTGGAAAGCTTTTCAGGAACTGGTGCTCTTCAGGCAGAGCTGGAAACAGAACTGGTTATACAGTCAGTGGCTTTCTCACTTCCCTCCTTAGAAAGTAGTGGAGGTATCCAAATGACTTCCAAGTGACTTGAGAAAGAAGATTCACATCCAGTTCAAGCTCATATCTTAGCTGAAAAAAAGTCTGCGAAGAGCTTGTGAAATTGTATCCCACCATGCTTGCGTTGTTAGTGGGTCTGTTTGAATTGCCTGGTCTATTTTTATGTAATCTAGTGTAGCAGAATTGCAGGAAAAGCATTTACTACGTATGTGTCAAAATGAGCTGTAACATGTACGTCCTTCATGCAGGTTTCTGAAGAATGCAGTAAAGAAGATCACTGAAATGTTGGTAATAGAGCTAAGCAGACAAAATCACAATCTATTAACAAGGAACTGTTCATATTTTTCCATTCATATATTTCTATTTAAAGTATTTATATAATAATTTACCTCATAAAGGACATGATGTGTCTGCACACATCATGTCTGCACACGTCTGTTAAAATACAGACATGGACATATATGGAGTTTGACTTGATGATCCTCATGGGTCCCTTTCACTAGAGATATTCTATGGTACAAAGTATAAATTTGAAAATTAAGTAAGCTTCACCTGGGGCCCCTAAGTGTTGGTGAAGTACCATTCTTTTTCCCTGTAAGGGAATAACTTGCACCAAAACTATGGTAATGTCTGCAGTTCTGACCAGCTCCAGAGTCAGCATCTTTCTAGAGACGTCTGAAAACAGACGCACTAGAGAAAGCAAGTG
Source organism: Ceryle rudis (assembly GCA_033439905.1). Lineage (NCBI taxonomy): Eukaryota > Metazoa > Chordata > Aves > Coraciiformes > Cerylidae > Ceryle > Ceryle rudis. Next base: position 54,093 of record JAAGNO010003264.1, on the reverse strand, counting down.
AAAAGGGCAAGGGGTGAGAAACTGCCCATATTTTTCAGAGTCTTGGAAAGTAGCTGGCAGTGAGAACTTTGGTTACCAGAGGGACCAGACCCTGGAGGCAGGTGAGAATAAGAGGGTGCAGTTACATACATTTGCCATCTGTAAGTTCTACACGCGCAGGCATCCATCACACCCTAGTGGTGAGCAACATGGAGATGAACTAGGGATACTAAACAGGATTTATGAAATGACAGGACTGTGTTCAGGACTTTTTTCCTGCATCAGTATTTTAACTTTACGTGTTACTTGCGGGTGGAAGTTTCCATCAGGAACAAGGGCACTGTGGCATGGGCTCCTGTGCCACCAGTAAAGACACAGTTGCACAATCTTCCCTGTCCAAACATGAACTATGGACATCCTTAACTAGCAAGGCATTTTACAACATTTTCTCAAACAAGATAAATGCCATATTCTAAGGGGAATAACTAACAGGAGTCAAAGTCAAGCTTCTTGGGAGTAAAGTTACTGAAAAGGGAAACTGTAACTGCATGAGTAAACCTAATCATCCACTTTCACAGGCTAAACAGATGGTGACCCGATTAGTTGTTTGTCTCAGGAGGCTGCTCATCTCTCTGTGCCTTCAGCTTCTATTGTCAGCACCTTAATATTTTACTCATTCTCCATGATTTTAGCTGACTGCCACAATTTTTAGTCTTCGCTTTTGAGATATTACCTAAATCCAGTTTTTAATCCTTATCTAATATAAAAAAAGCAACTTTAGCCTGCTGATTTTAAATTCTTTCACATGAATAATCAGTAGGAAAATATGATCCCAGCCTTGAACATACGATTCCCTACAACATGTACTTATAGCCTACAGGAGGAAAGTCTTGAGACGATGTATGAGGGAGACAGGCAGACCTTGACCTGCTATGTACAGGCACCCAGCTATTAGAGGTGCTCTTGGGGTGCACCTTTGCCAGCTGCAACTCCACTGGCAGTGTTCATACAGGGCTTGAGTTGTGTCTGCCATGCTTGAGGCTTATTTCTCAGATATTGTAGGACATCCCTCAGTAGCATCCAAGTCTTGATATCTGAATCAAGCTCTCAAAGGTATAGATGCTGCTGTTGGACATCTCCACAGGGTTGGTTTTTTACTACTTGGGAAGACATAATAAGCAAAGCATCCTCTTATATGATCTTACAGAATATGATATGTGAAACAAACAGTACTTAGGTTTCGCTGTGAAGAGGTAACCCAAAGTAAACACAAATTAACAACAGACCTTTATCACAGTGTGAAAATTAGTCTAGAATAAAGTTTAACCAGTCCGATTTACATTGAAAAGCCACCTCTTTGCGGTGTCCCTTTTCTGTGACTTTGTGTAAACTGTGCTAACAAACATACTGTAGCATGTGTAGTTTTGCACATAAATTGGCCCAAACCAAAAGCCATTATTCAAGCTTTAATAAGAAAAACCTGAAGCTGTATGAAGAATTTGTTTATAATAACAAAGTCAGGATTAGATCTTGTAAGTATATATATATGTGCACATATATGTACAGGTACATACGCATATGTACACACAATGTGTGCATATGATTTCTGTAGTTAGTTGGCCAGGATTTGGGAATATCTACTATTCTCTGACATGGCTAACAAATAAAAGCAAACCTGAATCCTATTTCTAACACTATTATTTTAGCATTATCTTTAAATTACTGTGGCAATCAATAGGTATTAATGCAGCCAAGAAGTAACATTATTAGAAGTGGTCTGTGACTCTACAGACCTTAGAAAAATGCATGCTAATTTTTTTTTTCCCCAAAGGCTGATAAGATGTTGCACAACATAAAAAAAAAAAAAAAAAAAAAAAAAAGAAAGAAAGAAAAGGCAACATGTCTGGTGGGTGCCCTGTCTTGATGTAAGGGGGAAAAAGTATCTCTGCATACCCCTGTGGGTGGGAGTGGCTTCCCCAGTGCTTATGGCCACGAGACTCTGAAACTGAAGTTCTCTGCTATTTCTCTCTTCTGAGACCGAAGGAGGTGTGAAGATCATCTGCATATGAAGATGGTCCACTGTTTCACACACGTTTCAACATGACAGTAAGAGGCTATTTCAGAGCAGAATCTTATTTCAGTGCACTGCTCTGACAGCATTTTATAAGCTCGGGCACCGTCTTTTTGTCTGTTTTATTTGGGGTTCCAAAGAGCAACAGAAAAAAAAATATATAGCATAAGCCCACCTTAATTTGCACTTCTTTTTGTCGTAGAACCCATAGACAGCATGCATTCTAGTGATTTTCAGAGCAGTTATTTTCCTAGAAACACGGCCTCCATACCTCTGCCACCTCCACCATCTCATCAAGATTTGTATTCTGCCAAAAGTGGTGTGTTTATGAGTAGCTGTTTCTTTCAGTAATGGTTGAAGTAACATTGTAAACCACGGCAAAACAGGAGATTACAAATGCAATTGTGTTTTATGCAAATGAATGTCTTGAAATACATAGCAAAATACAGTCATTTACCTTTAGGGAGCAATAGCTTTTAAGCATGCCCTGAGTCCTCTGTAGGTGCTGGAATGCTCACCCCTGCAACATTTCTCACTATGATGGTTCCTAAATGGTTTCAACAGGTGAAGAGACCCAAGAGACTGCAGAGGACCCGTTCTGCAAGTTGATGATGTGCAAACCAGAGTCTTCTGATCTTGGAGGCTTGGTCACTGTTGTGTCTTGGAGTCCTCTGTCTTGACACAGCCAACAAAAATTACATCACGGTTATGCAGTCTGCAGAGCCAACAGAAGTCAGAGACACTGGTGTGGGTCTTCCCTTGAATGCCATCAGCAGTCAGTGTCCTTACTCAGCTCTTATATCAGAACTGTGAATCTCATAGACAGCCCCAGGTAATGCTGAAAATGGATGTTTATTGAGAACCTGATTTGAAACCTAAGTATAGAATCATAGAATCATTAGGGCTGGAAAAGACCTCTAACATCATCAAGTCCAACCGTCAACCCAACATTAACATGGCCACTAAACCATGTCCTGAAGTGCCAGATCTACATGTTTTTTGAATGCTTCCAGGGATGGTCACTCCACCACCTCCCTGGGCAGTCTGTTCCAATGCCTCACCACTCTTTCAGTGTAGAAATTCTTCTTAATGTCTAATCTAAACCTCCTCTGGAATGACTTAAGCCCATTTCCTCTCATTTTATCACTAGTTACTTGGGAGAAGAGACAAACACCAACCTCAGTACAACCTCCTTTCAGGTAGTTATAAAATGCAGTAAGGTCTCCCCTCAGCCTCCTCTTCTCCAGACTACACAATCCCAGTTCCCACAGCCACTTCTCATAAGACATGTTCTCCAGACCCTTCATTGCCCTTCCTGGATTATTACTGTTCCCAGATCTCTTAAAAGGCCAGCTACTTTTATGTTCAGCTACTAGGAATTTCAGGGGAGCTACTAAAAATCAGAAGCTTGTTTATTTAAGTTTTTTAATTCAACCAAGGCTTTTATCCTGATAACTTTCCACATCAGCTGTTCGTACAAGTGATCTGTGGTACAGTATTCCTTTTTAGAGACTCCACATCCACACATTATTCCCTTAACTCTATTGTTGCACTTTTTTTGCAGGGAAGTATCGGGAGAAAAAAGAAACATACCAACTACTTTCTGTAATTTAATTAATGGTGTCATTTGTTTCAAAAGTAGAGACAACACTACGAAATTTTTGTTTAAATCTGGTTTGGATGTTTTGGTTTTGTATGAATTAACTACATGTTATAGTAAAAATCACATTTTGAAATAAAAAAATATATAGATTCGTACCATGTGTTGTACCCTTGTTTTAATTCCAAAATATATCATTTGCCTTTGATTTAATTATCAATGTAAATGGAAGCTTTTAAAGTAATTACCAGCAACTAGTTGCTAAATGGGTGGAAAAAGACCCTTCTGATCACAGGCTTTGGCTAGAAGGGATGTTTATAAAAACTCTTTTTTATTGTACAAAACCAAGGCCACAATGGAGGAAACATACTATGTAGTGATTCTTGAAACTGTGCTCACAGCACAACTGGAATTGGATTAAATGCAGGGGAAGATGCAGAATCCAGACCTGGAAATGTTCACTTACTATTGCAGTTCCATTGACTTCAGTGATTATTCCCATAATTAGATTTTTATAGGCAAGTGTTCGCATTAAACTCAGCCAGCTAATTGTACTGCATTTCCCATTTACATAGGAAAATATATTATTTCCTATTTCTAGAGATTAACTTAATAGTGGATCATTCTTCAAACAATTACATGATAAAATATTATATATAGTTAGAAGGAAACTACAGTGTTGAGAGTGTTGCTCATATTCAGAAACCAGAATATGAGCTTGGCAGCATGAACGTGGTGAGACTACAGAGCAGAAATGCAGTAATTTTAAGAAAATACATGTAGAAATTCCCTTTGACATGAATTTTAAAACTAAAATGTAACATATTCTACTCAGCAAGAATGAATTATGTCTAACCCTATTTTATAGCATTAGGGGTAAGATTGCTCGATTGACTGGATCACAAATGCATGCCAATTAGTGCTATAACAAGTAATACCACAGCATTTATTTTTTTCCCCCCACTTCAGACCCACTGAGTATGTGATTTATATGTTTTTCCAGATCAGGAAGTTAGAAAGCTTAAGACTAAAAATGTGTTTTGATGATTTTCTCCAGTGGTCTGTCAATTGTTAGTCTCAGTGTTGGAAGTTTTGTCTAAGTGCCGATGTAGCTTTGATATCTCCAGGAAAAAGGCTGCAAACACTTTGGTTCCTTCAATGTAGTTGTGTCTGTGAAGAAGGAAAGAAAGAGAATGAAACCCTGTCAGGCTGTTCTGCTCTGAAAATTAGAACTATAGTCCGGTGAAGTTTTCAGAGGAATTTGCAAGATTGGTCACCCAAAAAATAGTTTGAGAATTCCTGTAGGATTCTCCAGTTCCTCAGGCTCAGCATGGCATGACTCAGAAGCTGCACAAATGTTCAGGCAACACGCTGAATGGTGTCTTACCATGGTGCCCCAAGAATGAACACAAGTGGCAAGTTTAAGCTAATCTCGATACATTTACACTAGTTTTGGTCCCTGTAATATAAGTATACCTTTACATCCATTTATACTGAAAACCATCAAGATCCTTACTTAACCATTAACCTGCATACATTTGACTTGACATACATACTTCAAAATGGATGCTGGATTGGAAGACTGCCCATCTACATCATAGTTTTTTTTCAGACCGGGGCAAATTTTATTGGCAATAAAATGAAAAGTGCCAATGTGATGCATTTAAAGACTGAGTCAACACGGTATGAAAAGTGTCTACTACTCTTCTACGTGATAGATTGGGAAGTTTGCTTTCTGCTTAGCACAGCAACACCTTTGCCAGAGACAGTAGTTAGGGACTGCTCGGTGCGCGCCAAAGCTTCCCATCTGGCCATGCTTATTCATGGGTACCAGGGGACTTCGATTCTCCTCCATTCTCTTATAGCACAAACAAATAAAAGAAACCTGCTTATTTTCTCATTCTGGGAGTGCTCCCCATCATCAGCTGCTCCAATTGGAAACATTATCACACTTTTCTGCGTTATAGTCTGAAACATTTTGGCAACAGGAATTGTTGAACCATCCCGAATAAAATCTGGATCTTCTCCAAAAACTGAAATACATGAGAAGAATGAGTTCATTATTAAGTGATATAAAGGTGTTTTCTTCTGCTACCATATCTGAGCAGATAGCCGATATTAAGAGCGCCTGAGTAGAAACTTTTCTGAGTGCGTAGCCAATTCATTTGATGAATCAGCTGCACTCTACAAACCTCTGGCTTTGTATCAATACACAAAGAAATCAAATGAGATCTTTTGGCTACTCCTATTAAATGTACCCTAATTCAGCAAGGTGTGGAAGATGATGTGGCTGAGTCATTCCTATCAAAACCAATGTGATTCATATGAGTACGTGACTGTGGCACTGAACTGGGAAAACCCTTTTTGCCTGTGGTGAGCACAGTTCCCCTGCACAATTGTGGACACGTTAAGAACTGAAAAAAAGAAGCAACATACCTATTTTAATTGCTCTTCTTGCTGCCTTATATAGTGGGTCATTAACATCAGCGAGCCAGGGCTCTGCATCCAAAGGCATAGACACTTTCAGTGTGTTTGGACTGTTCCTCTTGGAAAAAACGCCCTCCAAGTGCTCCACCACCTGCAGGGAAAACACGTTGCAGTCAGAATTGTTCATCTTGCAACTCAAGCTTACACTCACATTCCCACTTCTGCTCTCAGAAACAAGTAAATGCTAGAAACATTTAGTTGACTACTTTGGGTGTAAATTTGTGAGGTTCTAAGAGGGACATAGTTTACACAATCCAGGCCAAAGAAAAGCTTTGCCACTTACTTGTTGTTTCACAACTGAAAGGTCCATGTGGGGGACCTGACGGATTGAGAATTTGCCAATGACTTTTGCTGGAATGACAGTTTTAAATCCCAATTCATGAAAAGCTCCTTCAATCCCATGAATAGAGAGAGAAGGGTAACGCCACAGGTGTAGAAGTATTTCTTCCTTAAAAAAAATAACATTGAAAATAGAATGGGTGACACTTGAGCCGTTCACAATTGATATAAATTGATGTGAAGAAACAAGCTTTTTCCATCCTAAAATTTATATTTGGATGCCTCTGTATTTTAAAGATGCTTGATTTGTAATTAAATCCATGTGCATTATCGTTTAAAAAAAAATACTACTTCTTTCAATCAACATTTGTTTCCCTTTAGAAATATTTTGATGAGAACAGCTTTTCATGCACAAGATAAGTGAAGCATTGTTTAAAAATGTCTCAGAAGTCAAATTTTATAGTGCAAATTAAAATTAAAACAACCTCTGATCCAACCATCTGTTGATCTCTGAACTTCTTGCAGGAGAAAACTGTGACTGCTTTAGCCAGACCCCACCCAGATGATACCAGGGAAGAAATTCTACTAATAAGCATTAAATAATACAGTAAGTAATATGATGATATGTTCAGTAACCAACTTGATCCATTTATCTGGAGAAGATAAGAAGGCTAAAAAAAAAAAAAATAAAATAAAAGTTTATTCTAAGGAGGAAAGGAGAAATATATCAATTATAAATTGGATTTTATGCAGAACCCCAGGGTGCTGCTCCTTTCCTTCTCATTTTGTGAGACTAAGGCTTTATGTACACATAAAATTTGCACCACTTTATCCTCATATAGGCAAAGCATCAAAACTTATATAGCATAGTTATATCGGATTTCTATATTACTGATTATTACTGTCTAGCTTAGGCTAATTTGGAAGCTTTGTCATGGAAATAAAGCATCCACGTTAGAGCTTATACCAGTATAATTACATTAGTGATAAAAAAAACCAAATCACTCCTCTCCTTTATCCAGCTGCCACTCTTGTGCAGACAGACCTTTCTGAGCCAGCCCTTACCTGCTGGTTTTTATTTAGGATATGATTTTTAACTGCTGAAAAAGAGAATCTTATAGCCTTGAGTGCCTTTTTGGCATGCTCAGCAGACATCAAAATCTGAATTAAACAAATAAACCCCACCTGAAACATCTGCCTAAAGCTGCCTCCCCTTTTTCAGAGCCAAATACTTACCTACTATGTAACCTATGTGAAGGGGTTTTAATGTTTAATGCTTGTTTTGTTTGGCTGGTTAGGCATGCGGGGAGAGAATGGGTACTGCAAGGAAGAGCGAGCAATACTCTAGTTTTGCAAAATTCCTTTTCATTGATTATTTATATTTTGGATCACTTTCACCAGCTTGCATTTTCAGCAGATTTTTATTTTTGTCTTTACTCTGTAATGCTCTGTGCTCCTTTATTTTGAGTCTGCCATTGACTGAAAATACATAAATGCTACAAATGGGTGATTTCAATTCTTTCTGCTGATGATTTTATACAGATTTTATGTTACCTTAGTGCCATACAGGAATTTTTTCACTCCACTATTATTTTTATGTTCCTCTAGATCAAATTCAATCGATTCATACAATTTCCTCTCCTCTTCTGTCAGGGCAGCAACACTGTCATAGATTCCCGGGATCTGAATACGACCTGTGGGATCCACAAGGCTGTCTACAGAATAAGAGAGTGAGATCAGTACAGGTGGGACCTATTTCTTCTACTTGGCAATCACAGCACCTTTTCCCTTCCACGTAACTCTTTACCGAATGAGTAAGCCTAATAACCAGCTACTAACAATGGCTTGCATACATCAAGTTGTGGCACCTAATCTGATGTATTTTCTTAATAAATAAGAAACCATTGAGCTGCTGTTTTTGTCTGTAGCATGTGGTGTGTCAGCCCAGCTGCTGACATGAAAACATCATCCCACAGAGATACAAATCAGCATTAAAAAAGTCAGGTTTTGCTACCTATGTATGTGTTCCAGTTGCCAGCAATCCTTAAACACTCTTGATTGACACATGACTGACAACAGCACAATGGGCACATGTTTGAGGTCTTGGAGTTACTGGGGGCATTTACCTCCTCAGCTGCTGTCACCACAGCTATGCTGAGTTTTGGAAACCTGGGAATTTTGTTTCAATTAGACCTGCCTTACTCAGGTCAATTAAACATGACACTGATCTTCATTAGCCTGATTGCTGGCCCTTGCTCCCCAGTTACTCCTGAGCAATGATGTGTGTTATTACCCAGCAGAGCTATCAGGTCTGTCATTGGCTCATGAATGATGCCTCCAAAAGTCCCAGAGTGAAGGTCCTTTTCACCACATTCAACCTGTACCAAAAACACTGGTTACGTATAAATACTCCCTACCTTATTCTTCTACAAGTGTTTGTTTTCCACAGCAACTGGTGGCTTCAGTTTTTTAAACAAGGCCACAAATTAATAGAAAATCACTATGTGTTTCTATTTGTAAAATGGAAAACATCATGTCAGGAACAATCTGCTTTAGTAAAGAGAAGACAGGGCTCTCTTGTTAACCACAGGAGAGAGAAATTCAGCTGCCTATAGCACTTACAGGCATTTGTGAGCAAGGGTCCCTCTCTGTTCCCTCTTTTGCTTCAGTAAGATTAAATACATTGTAACTGAAACACTCACATATTACTCTTTCTAACACTGCAGAATAAATACTTCAAGTTCACTGTTCTTTTTATTTAATGCAAAATCTTTGTAACAAAGGCAAGAAAGATTACTTGCTTTGCATTAAGAAAATACGTGTCCAACCTTAATTCCAGATTGCAACAAATAAGAATTTAGAAGCCTCTTGAATCACACGGCTGTAGAATAGAGAGAGGCATTTGGTTTATTAAATGGATTCTTTTTCCAGGCACATTTTCATACTTGGGTTTATCATAAACTATTTTCCTGCAACAAACTTGTTTATTCTCCTCAAAACCTCATTACAGCCAACTGTATGGTAGCAGGCAGAGATCATTTTTGATGTTTTAATAGCACCATTTTTCTTAACCAAGACTTAGAAGGATTGAATCAAGGCTGCCGAGGCTCTTTTGGTTAAAAGCAAATTTCATTCTTTTTCAGACATAAAGGTCAATGCAGATTTTTCTTTAGCTCTTGAGTTCTTTAATCTTCTCTCTGAATTCCTTTTATGCTTCATCAGAAAGTTTCAGGAAGAGAAATTTCTGCTCATTTCACAGTAGCTCATATTGGCTGCTAAATATACTACAGTGCACTGTTATTTGCTTCTGAAAATGGTTACAAAAATTTTGTGTGGCTTTTAAACTCAGGGATCCAACTAAATTGAGTCCCTGTAGGCATTGCATTAAGCAGTATCTGCTGCAAAAGGACAGAGCAGCGGAAGAAATGGGTTAGGAGTGAGAGAGTTGGGGGCTGTAGGGACAGTGCAGGGTTGATGTGCAGAGGGGGTGATGAGAAAAGACTGGGAAAGTGACAGGAAAGTAATGGGATAGGAAAGGGATAAAGGGGAGAGAGGTAAGTGGAGAAACAATGATTGAAGAGAAGTTAATGAAAGTAAATAAGGCTAACTGGACTGAAATGAGGAGGGAAATCCATACAAGCCAAAAGCGATATGGAAGAAAGCTCTGTATTTGCAAATATTGAGCTTGCTCTCAGTCTTTCTCCACATGCAAGTGTAGATGTGATTACAAGTGCAACACTGCTACCTGGTCAGGGGCCTGGTTCATATGAACCTGTGTCTTTTACCTCCACAAAGAAGCAGGCATTCCCCCGGCTCCCATATGTAAGGGCAGGTTTCTTGTTGCTGAGCCACAGGTTGTCCGAAATCACAATATAATCAACATCAGAGAAAAAGCACTGGTTTTCTTCAAGTAGCTTTTCTAGCCCCAAGGACCCAGCTTCCTCCATGCCTTCAATTACAAACTTGAAGTTCACTGGCATAGCCTAAATGAACATTAGAGAAATCTGGGTAAGCATTTTCAAAAATAAAATATATTTTTGATACATTTTAAATCAGAAGCAGACTAGCTTGCAGTATACATTGTGTTAGGAGAAGAAGGATGTCAGCTATATAGCTTGCTTCAGTAGAAAGGACAGTGATAGACATATGGTTTCCCAGAAAAACTTCGTTTTCCTCGTGTTTTTAAACCTTTGTGTTTTCAGAAAACTTGCCAGCCTGTCTCATTAAAATGGGCTTTCTTTTGGTGCTATTAAATATTGTAATTGCTTTAGAAATTCTAACTGTGTAATAATAGCTGCATTTTCACATTAATTTTCCTGCCTCTTGTATTTCCCCTGTTAGTGGCCATGTGGAGACCACTGGCAGAGGTCCACTGCCGTGGTGTTCCCCACACATTATCTATTGCCCGAGTTTCACATGGTGGTAAAAGTGCTGCTGGTGACTCTACTGTAATTGTCCTTATAGCACTCGAATTCATTTGCCTGATAGTTCATAAGGATGTATTTCCAAGGGTAGTTAGGAGAACTTTTATTATGGCATAGTGCAAGTTAGAAATGCTGACACATCCCATAGGAGGAATAAATTTGAGCTTAGTTTCCTATTCCAATTCATTTTCTCATTACAGATTTTAAGATGTTTTCTCTTTTGATTCAGTGCTCCGATTAAACACAGGAACAAATGTGTAGAATTAAATGAACTGGTGTTATGGATGGGTTCACCAATAGTTCATCAAATGACCACAAAAAATTTAGAAGCAAACTGCTCATGAATATTTTTTGATGGCCTGAGCTGTTTTCTAGGGAAAGGCTTCAAATGACCAAGGTGGTGCAGAGTCCCTGCTGTACCCTGAGCTGCTTTGCAAGGAGCCTGGCTCCTAGGCCACTTTAAGAGACCAGTACCATTGTTTCATTTCGCAATACAGGAAGCTGGTACATTCTGATGCCTGGTACATTCTGACCTTGTGCATCCACTTGGAACCAAACAGATTTGCCTGTACCACTTGGGGATGGGGTCAGTGAGTTGGCACAGTTGGGCACCCCCTAACTGTACCCACGACTCCTGAATGCTTTGGGGAGGTGCTAGTGAAAGGCCACAGCCTCACTGGGGAAGAGCTAAGCTGGCCTGACAAGATTAATGGCCACAGTGGAAAAGTACTAGCCTAGTACTGACCAAAGTCAACCATCTTGTGACCCTCTAAATATTAATCTTAAAGTGAGGCCCATTGGTGCTCTCCAGGATCTCAGCAGGTTGAGTCTCCCTCTGTCCCCCAGGCTGAGACACCTCTCAGACCTGACTCTGACCAACCTCTGGTAAAGCGAACAAAGGGAATCACCATCTGCCTGCAAAGACCAATGAAGGGAGTCACTGTCCACTTGTAATAAGCCAATGAAAGGTGACATGAGTATTCACAATCTCCAGCATTTTTGCAAAAATCCTGGGATACCCAAATTTCCTTTAATCTTCAGAAAGATACCATCTTACTTATAAGTTAGCCTCTACACCTTTCAATTTGATTGATGATGCACTGCTAGTTTACAAGTTATGGTATCACTGTCCATATACTAAAATTGCTGCTATCACTTACCTCAGAAGGCACAATATTGCACTAAGCACCACACTGAAGTCCTAATACCCAGCTTTCCTTAGACATAAACCACTGACCAGGACTGTGACTCCTTATTCTCCAAAGGAGTTCAGATGACAAGGGGGTCTATTGTGAATCTCATGACTGAACGGGAGGATTTCCCTTCACGTCTAATATATCTCCCTGGTACTCTTAGTAATAAACCATTGACCAGCTCTAGGATTGGATCTAGCTGCACCTGGGCTCCTCTCTGAGAAGAAGTTTAGAGAGCAAGGGGTTCCATTCTGAAACCCTGGGCTGGAGTGCCACCCTTACATCTTCCATTCCCATTCCCTAGGAATAACTCAACTCCAAATCATTTTTACTGGGTACATACATATATAGAGACACATGTATTTACCTATTGCTTTCTTTAGTAGCATGTATTTACTCACACAGCTATTGCAACCCTATTGCTTTCTTTAGTCAACTGTAGTAAGTAATGTAATGACCTCGCCATCAAATTGAATCTCAATTAACCGTTGTTGATTCCTTCCTATATTTCACCAAATGTACCAAACGTTGTTAAACCATTAATCTGTCTTAATAAATTGTATTGCTGCCTTCATTTGAGTGAGGTACATCCCACTCATTCTGCACCAGAGTTCTAAGTTGGGATTCTACAAGTGATTTAAGCAATTTTACTGGCCCCAAACAATGACAAAGATTTATTTTCAGTTGCTTGTTAAAATGCCAAAATAGCTATTAGTGGTTTGAAAAACTGGAAAGATGCAAAAAGACAGCCCCTTACACCAGCTAGTCTATAGGCAAGCAATGTGTTTGCTAGCACTTGAGACTCTGAGGTCAATCCAGTACTACTATTGATACTAGAAAAAAAAAAAGTTTTCCTGAAGGTTGCAAAAAGACTAAAAGTCAAGACTTAAAGCTCAATTTGTGCCATAATGTCATAAAAGAGCCACAAAACTGTATATTAATAGTCTAACAAAATGTGTTGTGCAAATTCACCTTACAGGGTATTTGATAACTAAGTTAAAAGCTTAGAATACATGTTGGATTAGCTTTGCATTGGGGATACAACTATCACAAAATTATTAACTATGCTAGCTGATTTGAATGTAACTATGCTGGTCATTGTAGCAATTTAGGCAAAAGTTTGACTCTTAGAGATATGAACATCTTATAAGTGAGGATATTTGTACTTGGCTAAAGCATACATTCAAAGCATTTGCTTTGATAAATCTAATTCATTATTGAGATAACAGCCCATTACGTATAAGCATTTTTAGATAGTTACTGTCTTCATAAATACACATAAACTGAAGGTAACTTGTAGGCAGACAAAACCAAAGATCAGCAGAATGTAACAGCAGAGAGCAGTCTTCATGACCAATCTGTGATGTATGTTATTTTACCATTTTAAAAGCCTTCAAAAGAATATGGTATCAAAGCTGTTTAATGCATATGATATATGTAGTCTGTTGGGACAGAAATGTATCATCTAACTCACAGGAATGTAAATGGACCCCTCCAGAGATATAATAACAAATAAATAATAATAAAGTCCTCCTTAATACCTACTAATTTCAAGGCTTTAAATGTTTCCACTGCATTTATCCAAGCTAGGACAGGTCCTTTATTATCTGTTGCTCCACGCCCATAAAGATTTCCTTAAAAGGAAAAAAGAAAAGTTTAAGCAATCTTTGAAACTTCTCTCATCACATCAATGTAATCAGCAAATTCCTGTTGCCACAGAAGCTGTAGTGGTGTGTTAAGTGAAGTGTCAAATGTCAGGATTTCATTGACTTGTTTTAAACAAGGTGATGGGTGTTTCCCCCAGACAAATACCACAGCAGAATTATGAAGCTGCAAGTCCAGGTACATAACTTTTTTTTAGGGGTTCAACTGTACAGTAATATAGAGGGACAGATTCAGTTTCATGCACAGTGATAAATTTATGTGGCAGGTTACCCCAGTAAAGCTGCTCGGAACCAGTCCCAGTTGATGACACAGGGCAACCTAATGGTTATAGCACAGGCCTGGGAATCAGGATTTCTGGGTTCTTGGGTCTTTACTCCTCTGCTGATCCTCTACCCATCAGTTTTGTTCCTTCAGTGAATGGACCTTTTCAAGCTCAGCTAGCTAATGGAAGGATGATTACATTAAGGGGAGGTCTTTAAGGAGCAAATGCTCCTTAACTCCAGTGTAGCAGGTAGAGGATCAGGAAGAAAGAATGGGAAGTCTGAGGGAGAATAATGGTTGATGCAACAACCCAACAAGAATATTAAAGCAGACGTGGTTTCTTTATTGAATATGCTCTATAAAGGGGCATTAACCTCTTGTGGCTTTTCCCCATACCAAATATTAAGCAATCACTGATGGGTCTTACTACTCACAGCATGGTCATAAAGACTCAAAGCTGCTGGATTTGCCCCAAAAATTTTCATGGGAAAAGTCTTCATGCTTTGCTTAAATATACAGGGAGACTCCTTCCACTCAGAATCTCATTCGTGTATTCAAATAATGATATAAAACCAAAGACTGGGTATACACCATTGATTTCAGTCAATGTGTAAGGATCAGTTTTCCAGCCATCTTCCTTTTTGGCAGGCTGCACATCCACATGACCATAGAAACATACAGTGGGATTGTGGGCATCCTTCCTCAGTTCCCCAAGAATCACAGGAGGCAGTGGGAGGTCCTGGCCACCAGGCAACTGTGGAGAAATGTTAAAAAAAAAGCAACTAAGGAAAAACAAATCTTTTAAAACTCACAGATATTACAACCTCCCCTGGAATTAGAATCATAGAACCATTAAGGTTGGAAAAGACCTCTAACATCATCAAGTCCAGCTGTTAACCCAACATTATCATGGCCACTAAGCCACGTCCTGAAGTGCCACATCTACATGTTTTTTGAATGCTTCCAGGGATGGTGACTCTACCACCTCCCTGGGCAGTCTGTTCCAATGCCTCACCACTCTTTCAGTGTAGAAATTCTTCTTAAAGTCTAATCTAAACCTCCACTGGCACAACTTAAGCCCATTTCCTCTCATCCTATCACTAGTTACTTAGGAGAAGAGACCAACACCCACCTCACTACAACTTTTCAGGTAGTTATAGAAAGCAGTAAGGCCTCCTCTCAGCCTCGTCTTTTTCAGACTAAACAATCCCAATTCCCTAAGCAACTCCTCATAAGACATGTTCTCCAAGACCCCTCACCAGCTTCATAGCCCTTTCTGGATTGGATTCTCAGTATTGAAAATTATTCTACGTGGTCAGTTGGCTCTGATTGGACCAGGTGCAGAAATCTGACTTTGAATCCAGCTCTAAGCTATGCAGAAAAAAATTAATTTTTTTTTTTTTTTGCCCACCTGTTTAAGCTCTGCAGTGACTTTATGGAGCTTTTCTAACATTTTACAGTCATACATGCCCTCACTACTAAACTGTTATTTCCTAGCACTGGAGAAGACAAAGCTGACTGTGCTGTAGTGACAAAAATCATCCGTTGTGACACTGAAATAGTCAGAAGCCACACAAGCTGATTTGGTTTCACCACAGACAGAGGGCAGGAGGTCTGAAGCATCTAATACAGAAACAAAGTTTTGGTGGCAGGAGGTGGCAGAGTGTTTTGAAACCAGGTTAAGGCTCTAAACTAACCCTGAAGTGTACCTCTGTGCAGAGCAGATCTCCACACTGGCCAAGAGAGGCTGGGTGTCTCACAGGTCAGAGAAATAGGAAGCGAAGGTGCGTACTCCTTTGTATTCACCAGTAATATCAGACTGCATTGGCTTGTTGAAACCTAAAAGTGCAGCTGCTTCTTGCCAAGCAACCAAAGGAAAAAGCCATTTTGTGAAACAACATTTTGGCTCTAGGCAGAGAAGAGCATCTCTGGTCTCTGCTGCAACAACAGGTAATCCATTCCTCACTGTTACCAGACTGCTGCTATGTAATTTATCAATCATAACTGCATGCCAAGTGCATGCTAAGTTTTTAATTTTAAATGCATTTATTACAACTATTAAATGACATAATCTGAAATATTAAGGTACTGCTGAGCTGCAAGGTCCTTGTGCTAAGGCTGTTACAATCCTCCCCAGAAGCCTCAGAGGAAGGAAGAGGAAGTCACTCCTAGTGAACTTTTGAATTCTTGTTTAGAACAGAAATCTAATAGCCCAAGGCAGGAAAGAGCGCTGAGTTGCAGTAAGGTCAGTAAATCAGAGACAAAGCTTTCTCCAAGATGAACTCTTGCCTATTGCTTTCCAACAGTCATTAAAAAAATGGCTTGGAACGTTTGTCAGAAGCTCCCAAACCCAAAGATGACTCCCAAAACTCAACATAGCTAACCCTTTCTGTCTAGCAACATTTTCCTCATAAAAGCTACCTCCCTCATGTAGAGACCTTGGTGACAAACGATGCGTTAACTATCACGCTTCATTACTCAGAAGAATATAAAAATTAGCCCTGGTAAAAAACTCAGGCCTTCCACTTTTTCAGACTGCTTCCCTCCATTTAAAAGCATCAAACTGTCTTTGTTATGCAGAGAGCATCCATTTGCATTTGGATTGTCTGTGTGGTCTCTCAAGTCTGTTCTCACAGTCTGAGGGACTTATTTCAGCAGGTATCATGTAGCTACAGGACTATTGATAAATTGTTATCTAGCTACCAAAAATATCAGTATATCATAACATACATTTGCATATACATGTGGCCCACATGCAAATATGATGTTTTAAATGCAAGAATCAAACAAGTACCTGATGTGACCCCAGGTTTACTAAATTAACAGTGGCTCCCAGCGCTGCAAGTCTGTCTGCTGCCAATGTCATCATTCGTATTACTTCTTTCCTCAGACCTGGTTGAGCAGAATCACTTTCCACCGCCACCCATTTCTTCAGATCCTGCACAGGAAGGACAGAAGTTCAGTTAAATCACCCAAGACGCTGTGGTGTTTGGCCCTTGGACATGAGAAGCATTACATTGGAAGATGGTATCATTTCATATTTATTGCAAGCAATGCCATGGGTGCTATAAGGCTTCAGAACTGAGAGGAATTGCTTAGATGGGTCCCTAGGGTTGAGAGTCCCAAGTTTCTAAACAGGGAGGGTGCCCACACTTCAGCATTTGCACTGCCAACTGTGGATCTACAACCCAATGGAAGAGGAGACAGACTAACTAGGTGCTGACCAGAAACTGCATTATGTACTATACCTCGGTGACCTTCACAAGGGTTCAGAAGTGCTTATAGCTTTAAGACATAACTGATACTGACTGTACTAATGATTTTGCTGCCTTTTCACAGGGAACTAACAAAACTGAAAGCAGAAACAATCACAGGACCAAGACTCCTCTCCTTGCCAAGGGCAAACCTACAAAAATCAGTTCTGATGTAAAGCAAGCAAGACTGCGTCCTATCTGGCTTGCTTCTCCCATCTGGGGGCATTTTGGCTCTCTTTGCACACACTCAAAGAATGTCCAGAACCATCTGGTTTATGGAAGTCCGTCCAAATCCCCCCTTCCACTTGAAGGGTCACCAGTACAGACTGTCCCCCTTGCAGCCTTGCTTTGTGAAGCACGTGGCACACCAGATGCCAGACCTGGAACTATGCTTGTTACCTTAGTGACAAAGACTCATCTGGTACATAGAGCACAAGTCTCTGGGGCACCAGTTCTATGCTCGCCATTTCACTGCAATGTAGTTCCTACCTTGATAAAATCATTTTGATGTTCATCAATGTACTGGAAGATCTGAGTCTCCAGTGCTGAAGAGGATGATGAGGACATTACTGCTTTAGACAGTAGCACAGAGGTGAGGTGGACACGATCTAAAAGTTAAGGATAAAATTCAACATGTTAGAAATATCCTGCAATACGGACTTGTTTTCAGCGCTAGAAAGCATAGGCAACTGCAAAGTGCTGAGCCTATGTAAGTCTCCTTTAAGGTCTTCAAGCCAGAAGAAAGTATACCTGAACTATTTTATCACATAAATCTTTCAGTCGACTCAGTCAAATTTCTGAAATTAAAAAAAAGTGAAAAAAATTATCAAAGAGCGAGCAGCTTTACAATTTCTGCTTTATAAGAAATTTAGGGGAGATGTTTTCTAAAGAAACTTTTATTGCATCACTTTTCAATGCACAAATTTCAAATCATATGTTCTGGAAAGACAGCCCCTGGAGGAAGACTTCCACACACCAGCTGCCCAGGGGATGCATCATTCATTTTCTTCATTTCAAGAAGGAGGGAGAAAACCGGATTCACTGACACCTGTTGCGTATTTTACACAAATAAAAGAGAGCAATCCTGACAACAAAGAGCATTAGACAACAAATAGCTTTTGTGGTTGAATAAGAACAGTGTCAATACTGAAACACCTGTGATTGCAGAAGTCATTCAGTACTTGCACGCCTCTCTGCCATATTGTTTTTGACAAGATAAGTGAAGATCTTAAAACGTAAGATATTAAAAAGCATTGTCATTCCTTCTTGAGGTTTCCTGTCCTGGTTCCTTGATGTTCTTGATGTAGTTTCTTGAATGGGTGTTAGCAGAGTAACATTTGGATGGCTAAATATTTGGCTGGGCTAAATCCAGCTGCCGTATTGGTCTGTGCGAGGGTATGGACTGCAAGGTCAGAACCCAACACTTTGATTCTAAAAATATTCTAAACTGGTAAAAAAATGTGCAGTTGCAAATCCATCCATAATTCCTTAGCTTTGATGCATTGCTAAGGTGATAGGCTGTGGTAATATTAATAATTTCAATTATGTTTCTCTGACAGAGAAGGAAGATTGAAAACCCAAGCATGAAGAATAGGAGGAGGAGGAAATTGTTCAGTTCAGCTGGAGATCCTGTCTGTATGGAGGTTGGGTCCCATTTTCCAACCTTCACTTAGAAGCAAGGTTGCATCTACATTGCCTGTGACACAGGTGACTCTGAAGTAAAGCTTTGAGAAGTCCTGTGACACTAGTTGCAGTGTCCAGTGTTCCCAGTGTCCAGTCCAGTTCCTGACATCTCTTGACACAAGAAGCACTAGTAATGGAAAATGCCAGTCTTGTAGGACAGTGAAGCTGCAAAGCACTACTACAGAGATGGGTTGTTCACTGAGACAAGAAAATTCAAATTTGGATGGGAATTTTAGGATGAAGAGATTAAATGCGGGAATATTATTTAAATGCTAACATTTGCTGGGGAAAAACCCCAACCCTTAAGTAATGGTCAAAGTACCATATTCATCTCCCATTGTTTTCTTCATAAGAAGGTAAGCCCTGTCTCCAAGAGGTGGATCTAATCACAGATCCCCTTCAAACATTCATGTTGCCAGTCTTAGCAGCAGCAATTTGGCCTAAATTAAAAGAGATAATTACAGGAATATTTGAAGCAAGCATGAAAAAAAAAATCAGGATATTTCAGAATAGGCAAAGCAACTTTTGGGATTTAGCAACAAAGACGTTGTGGATAATGAAGTTTTGGGGTGTTAGGCTTATAGGTTTTTTTTACAGGTTATAGTCACCTTTGGATAGAGCTTCATCAGGTAAGACTTAACAACAGGAGTTTTGCAACAAGCACCCCAACAAACTTAAAATCCCCAGTCTGGTTGTTTCTCTCAGCCTCAGACTGTGCAAGTGGCTGCAAACATTTGATAACTGAAGTCCATTTTACAGAGGGCAATAGCACGTAGAAGCATGATCACAGACATGGTCAGGAGGACTTCCCAGGCTGCAAAGGGCAGACAAGAGAGGGAGTGCCAGGCTGGGGTGATGGTAACTGTTGCCCACTGAAGAGAGTTTCCTGACAAGGAGAAGACACTGGTGCTTGCTGGGGCAGTGTCCAGGTAGGTAGAAGTGAACACTTGAGCTGAAACATAGCAAGGTCATATCTGAAAGGGACCCCAAGGTAGAGAGAGATGATCAGTACTCAGTAAAAGCCAAGCATGGAGGCCATTTACATTGTTTGCTCCTCTCTTTGTTGCTGTGTGCTTTTGGAGCACCAGGCAACGGCTCTTCTTGTGTGATGTTCCTCAGTCTTGCTTTAGCCAGCAGTGGGGCCCAGGAGAGCAAAGTTTACCTTCACACTGGTCCTTATTACAGACGTGTCTTCCACCTCCAAGGTGGATCTCACATAGAGGACCTGATTCCATCATGGGCTGAGGAGAGGACGGCACACCTGATAGACACATTTGCGAGGACAAAGTGCAAGGCACTGCACCTCCAGAAGAGAATGATAGGAACAGGCACTATACAGTGAGGTCGTTTCATCTGAAAGCAGGATAAACCCTAGTCTTGTCATAGGCGTTTGCAACAGACAGGTGGAGACATCCCAGCATACGAGGATTTTAATCAGATGTTCATCTAGATACTTTAGGGGTGCCACCTTCACTTGCCACAAAGCCTGCCAACTGTCTCAGTTTCACACATATTTGACTCAATCTTTCTACCTTTCTGTTTCCAAACCTTGATTTGGAAAATATTTGCAACAGGGGCCACCGAATGCACCTGCATTTTACCTTACCATAGAAAAACAGACACACTTCTTGGGGTTCGGTGCCTTACAAAAAATACCTTTTGGCTATGCCACTCTTGAATGAGGACAATAACACAGGTCAGAACATGACTGCTAGAGTAACCAAGCTCATGCAGTGTATAAGCATCAGTGTGCCTTCATCACATATCATTTTCCCTCTTTTACTTGAAGAAACACTTTTTTTTTTAATATTACATGAAGGTCAGAATCACAAAAGAGCTGCTTATAAAGGGGACATGTACTGTGATGATGATTCCTTTTTTTATCTGTGTTACACGCAAATGACCTGCAAAGATGCAGACAAGAGACGTATACCTTCAAGTCATGTTTCATTAGTTTTTAACTGTTTAAGAAAATGAAACTAAAATGCTGTGAAGAAAACAAAACAAAACCACAAAAAAATCTGACCACAATCCCACACATCTAAACAAAACACAGCAAAACATCCTAGGAATATTTTAAATGATTCTGTAATACTTTCAAAATAGGGAAAGACTTTAAGAAAAGCTCACAGAATATCACAAAAATAGTTGCTTTCATAAATAGAAATAAACATGAACTGTGGCAAAGCTGGGAAGGTGAATGTGAGGAGATACTTGCGCTGTCCTGCAGATTAACAGAGTGCACCAAATACTAATAATTCAGACAAGAAGTCCTGTAGCAGCTATGCTGAACTGTACTCGAGGGAGGGGAACAGCAGTTGGAACTTCATATTCATGCCCTACTAATGCACAGACGATGCTGCTCCAAAGCATTTGGATCACAACTGGCAAAGTATGTGTAGAAAAGGGAGTCAGTTTAATAAAGCAGTAGAAAGATTTCAAGCAAGGCTAAAATAGCTCGGTGTTATGAGGAGGGGAAAAAATTAATTGAAAGGATAATGAAATGGGGGGGATGGGTGCAGGATATCAAAGACTTCAGTGTTCAATTTCAGGTGTATTTTATTTGATCTCATTTTTACGAGCAGTTTCTGCTTTATAGAAAAATGTAGTGTCACTATTTTTAGAAACAAGGCATGACAGTCATGCAGTTTCTCTTCCTTTGTTCCTTAGTAGTAAGAACATTTTGTGTCTCACTTCCTAAGTACTGTTAAAAGAAAACTTCGTGTTCTTAGGCAGTGATTTAACAAGAAAATGAAGTTGATTCTTTAACCAGGATGACTTTTTGATAAAATATCAACTAAACTTACAAACATTTGAGAAGCTGCTCCTGAACATGCATTGCTGCCCTCCTCGCTCTTCCTGAAGCAACATCTCATGTTCTTTCCCTGCTGTGATGCAGCATTTGTGTGGGGGGGGGGGGGGCGGTGGCAACAAAACCTGAACTTTTTGCAACCATCCCAGAGAAAAAAAGTCAGAGGTTGCCTAGTGTTCAAATAATATAAAGAACATTTTATATGAAAGGAAGCAAAGATATGTATGGCAGTAAGAGCTAATTTATCAATGGACTCCTTTGAAAGAAATATCCCCTCTAAGCAATCACCACCAAGGAAGCTAACTGGGATAATGGGGTTATTAACTTCCTTTAGCAACATTCACGCATAAGTGGCCTGCCTTTGGTGGAAGCAGACAATCAAGTCTCAGTAATTTCTCCAGCTGACTAGACAAGACCCTTGTTGGAGGAGGAGGAGGAGGATGACTCTTCATGTGGCAGTTCTTGAGCACAGCCCTGACCACATGCAGCCACTCTGGTTGTAATGATCAGGAGCTGCAAAGATCCAGACACCTGCAGGGGTTGAACACCTGCTCACAGAGCCTGACTGCATTTGAAGAATGATTAAAGAAATGGCATCAAATCCAATACACTGCATAACAGCAATGAAAACCTTTGGTGGAAAGCATAAGTAAGATCTGGCATTTGCTGGCAGATGACACTGCAACACCCAGTGCTGTTTCCAGCATTTAGCTCTTTTAAGAACTGTTGTAATATGAGCTGCCTTAAGGGCATTTGGGAGAATGGCACCTGCCCTTCCTCTGCCCTTTAAGAAAAAAAGTGAGATCCTCGTTATCAGTTCTGGTTTGCTGTAATACAGATGATACTAAAAAAAGAAAGTCCATACCTCTTTGTGCCCTTGTTTTGCAGGTTCCTCTATGCCTGGTGATGAGAGCTTGAACTGGAAAGATATTCTCTTCCCCCTGCAGAACAGGGACATTTAATCTCTGTTTGCTGATAGGTTCTGAAGATATGATGGGTTACTTTTAAGTTGAAGATTAACTTTTGGTTTAGATGCTTGAATCTGCTTCTCTATCATATAATAATCCAAGCAGGATATCCCAATCACTACCACATCAAGCCTTGAGAAATATTCCGTTCTCCTTTTCCTCCTCCTTTTCTCCCTGGAAATCCCAGGCCCTAGCAGGTATCCCAGCATTAGAAGGCACTTCACCATTGCTGAGAAGTGTTGCTGCTTTACAGTAGGTTTTTTTGAAGACTCAGAGAGAAGAGATGTTTTTTGTTTGTTGCTTTGATTTGAAAACTAGGAAAGAATAGAATACATACATTTCTGTTAAGGAGAATTTCTTGTAGGAAGTATTATTTTACTGCAGCCAACTGTGGAAAAGTAATTTACTACCTAAGAAAACTTTCTGAGCTTGACTACTCATTGTTTTGCAATCAGATAAACACTGGTTTAAAAGGTCCTTCTTGAAAAGGCAGCTGTCACTGTCTTTTGCTCTTTTCTTAGGGAAAAAAAAAAGTAAACAGGGAAGAACTGTGGGAGGTATAGCTGAGAACCAAATTACATGTGCTAGTACATAAGGCTGAAGTACTAATCTGGTTCATAATGTTCTTAAAACGCAGTAAAGCACCAAAAGGAAAATTTGAGTATGCATGAAGAATATTTACTATATTCTGACTTCCTGGGATGGCATTTGACATCTACATCCAAGTGCATTGTACTTGCTTAGATGTGGATAACCTCACCATCTTTTTGCTGCCAATTCTTCCATACCAGCACGTTTCTGAACTCATAGAAAATTTTAGGTGTCTGTGTTTGTGTACAAGTTCCTACCCTTATTGTCCTCTGTCCATTCTGAAAGAACTGCTGTTCACATGATCAGATTCAGGAACAAGCATTTGTCTTCAAATGGAGATCAAGGTCCCATGTCAGAGCCTTACAAAGACCTTTTCTGTTAAGTACTTGTTCTTAATTTGATTGATATATAAAAACTCAATTGCAAATGAAATGCAAAAGTTGGGGGGAGAAATTAAATGTTTATTTGCATTTATTTAAAATAATTCTGTTTTTACATGAATCCTACCTTCCCAGCTTTAAATGTTTCACACTGGAGTTGCTTCTGAATTACAAAAGTATGAGTGAGATTAGAAATAGGTCTACTAAATTTAATCATTCAACTATTTGCTTATTTATCACTTTCTACTACTGGAAACTACACTACTGTAAAAAAGAAAAAGTGCAATAATTTCTTTGTAGCTTATTATTTCATTGTTAATTGTTCCTTATTTTATAACCTATAACTTGGAACAAAGTTTAGAGTCCACAGTGTAAGAGAAATTTTTTTTGGTTTTATGGTCATTATTCCATTTGTGGAGTATCATAAACATTACCAACATTGTTTACAAGCATTTT
Organism: Ceryle rudis; assembly: GCA_033439905.1. Taxonomy (NCBI): domain Eukaryota; kingdom Metazoa; phylum Chordata; class Aves; order Coraciiformes; family Cerylidae; genus Ceryle; species Ceryle rudis. The sequence goes on along the minus strand of JAAGNO010003264.1, from coordinate 29,990 downwards.
TAAATGCAGGCAGCTTTATCACTTTAATATAAACACTCTTTGATGGTAGCTTATTAATTACAAAAAGTTAAAGAACCAACATGAATAGTTCGGCTGAGTACTGTCATGGACAACACCTCTTTGGCATACAATAAGTGTTTAAGCAGGAGGAAATAGATTAATTACAGGAAAATAAGAGCAGAACTAAAACAATAGGATAAAGAAAAAAAAAGCATCAGTGTCTTTGTTTCTCTTTCCTTTGAAAATGTAAGCTCTCTGAGACAGAGATCATCTCCTCCTACATCAGGGCAGTAGCCTCAATGGGTTACAAAGTGATAGAACAAACAAAAGTAAGTTAAGATCATTGGCATTTCAGGCTAATTAGCATGCCTTGTTACATTAGAAAAGTATTTTAAGTAATTACAATATTGAGTGAGAAACTATGTAAGAAATGTGCTGTTAGGAGCAATATTTCTTTGACAGAGAAATGATATGATGGTTTTTAACACTGCCTGTAACTCTATAAGCAACTACCCCTAGCTCAAGCCGGCTGATTTTAATTTCTTGAAGGTATATTGCAGGAAAATACTAATGATACTGTAACATCATAATCAGGCATACCTGTTTATTATTGCAGCTTTCTGTCATTTCTCACTATACTGCCATCATATAACTTACCATCATCTCCTAGAAGTATAACCAGGAAATGGAGAAGCCCATTCACAAAATACCCCAAATCTCTCTCCCACACAAGGATTTTTAATTCCGCTCCCTGTGCAGCAGCCCCAAGCCCTACCCCCTCCTCACTCCTTCCCACTTCACACTGCAGTTTGAAGAGTATTTCCCAGCCATCAACCTTCAAGATAATTGTAACTGATGCCAAAAGCTGGGACTACAAGTTAAGTAACACTGCCTGCTGCAAGAGCTTGTCAAATGCTGGAGGGAGGCTGCACTGCTAGAGAAGTTAAGACCCTCCAAGACCCTGAATTAGCCATTGTTACCTGGAGGGCAATAATCACACCTGGGTATGTGAGTGGAAGGAGATTAAGTCAGAAAAGGCCCCCTTACCCAGGCAAGAGATCGTGCAGTTATTCACAAGGATTGGTGGCTATAGACCGTCCTCTGTATGGAGCAACACTGTTCAGCACCTTCCAGGAGCAGGGCCACAGAGATTCGAGATACTCTGTAAAGAAAGACCAGTAAAGGTTTCTCACTGCCTTGTGGCTAAATCAGCCAGCTCTCTGTACGCAGATCTTCAAGCACGAAGGCATTAACTGACACACCCTGGAGAGGAATGAACAAGTTCTACTTGTCCAGCACCTTTTCCAGTACACTGCACTGAATGCTGAGACACAAGGCTATTCTATTTTTTCCAAAAGCAAGATTGTAAATTCATTTTGTTTAATGGTTAAGCAGAAGTATTTTCAGATATTAATCACACTGAAGTGATAGCAAGAAGTTATTCCCATTTTGATATAGAATCATAGGATGGTTTAGGTTAGAAGGGACCTTGAAGATCATCCAGTTCCAACACCCCACCATGGGCAGGGGCACCTCCCACTAGAACCAGGTTGCTCAAAGCCCCATCCAACCGGACCTTCTACACTTCCAGGGAGAGGACATCCACAACCTGTCTGAGAAACCTGTTCTAGTGTCTCACCACCCTCACAGTAAAGAACTTCCTAATATCTAGACCTACCTTCTTTCAGTTTAAAACCATTACCCCTTGTCCTATCACTGCATTCCCATATAGTCTCTCCCAGGCTTTCCTGTAGACCCCCTTCAGGTACCAATGGGTCACAATAATGTCTCCTCAGAGCCTTCCCTTCTGTCATGGTTTAGGGTCAGGGCAGCCCCTTAGACCAAAACCAGACACTTTCTGTTAACCCACCTCCCTCCCCAAGGGGGAAGAGAAAGGGAATAAAGGAGAGAGACTTAGCGATTAGAAAAGGAAACTAGAACAGCTTTCATACAAATAAAAATAATAATAACAACAGTAGAATATATACAAATATATACAAAACCAGTATCAAACTCAACCCCCTTGTGGGAAACCTCAGCTGGTCCGAGGAATTGGAATGCAAGTTTGATATCGACCTTGAGCAGATAACTGTGTACCCTTGAAGAGGCCAGCAAGTCCTGAGAAGAGCTGAGTAAACAAGATTAAGGAGCTGCCAAACTGCAAGTAGAGAGAGCTTATCAAGGTTACAACAGAGAAGAAAATCGTCCAATCATGAACTGTTGGTCTTTGTTTGACCCAATCATATATGGATGCATATTCTCGGGAAAGATATAAAGACTTGTTAAACCAATAAAGACAGCTTTTTGCTTTTTCCTCGCAATTCAGTCTATGTCATGTCTGTCTCAACAGCGACACCCCCTGATGGTAATTACATCTCCATCACCCATGCTGTGGACCAGACCAGGCCCAGCAGCAGACGGAGCTGTGTTCAGGAGCTGGATTCTGGTACCAGGTTCAGGAACACAACAATTGGGATCGAAGGCAGAACGGACAGAGTCCTCCTTGGATGCTACGAGAACAGAACCAAAAGAGGACCTGAGCCAAGCCAAGCAAAGCTGGCAAAGCAGTCCAGGAAGGGAGAAGAGTCCGTGAGACAGCAGAGAGATAGACCCTCCAGATCCCTCAGCTTTATACTATATATGCCATATATGGGATGGAATCCCTTGTTGGTCAGTTGGGGGTCACCTGTCCTGTCCGCTTCTCCCTGCAGGTGCTGCCTTTCACTTTCCTCCACCCCTCAATGTTCTGCACAAGATCCGGCAGTGACTTGCTCTGTACACCAATCCTTGGTAGTAACTCTGCATATGGGGTGCTCTCACTGCTAGGAGCAGACACTGCCTGTGAAAACACGCTGCTAACTTCAGACAGGGCAGTGAGTTGGAGGAACTGAGCTAAAAGTAAAATCACTGAACAGAATTAGTTCTGTTCTCACCCAAACCAGGACACCTTCTCTAGGCTGAACAACCCCAAATCTCTCAGCCTGTCTTCATAGGGGAGGTGCTCCAGCTGTCTGATCATCTTTGTGACCCTTCTCTGGACCCACTCCAGCACCTCCATGTCTTTCTTACACTGAGGACCACAGATCTGAACACAGTACTCCAGGCGGAGTCTCACCAGATGGGCAGAATCACCTCCCCTGACCAGGTGGCCAAGCTTCTTTTGATTCAGCCCAGGATGCAATTGGCCTTCTGGGCTATAAGTGCACATTGCTGGCTAATACTCAACTTTTCATCCACCAACACCCCCAAGTCTTTCTCTGCAGGGCTGCTCTCAAACCACTCATCACCCAGCTTGTATCTGTGCCCTGACCCAGGTACAGGACCATGTCTTACTGAACCTGATAACATTTACATGGGCCCACCTCTCAAGCCTGCCAATGTCCCTCTGGATGGCACCCCTTCCCTCCAGCATTATTGACTGCACCACACAGCTTGGTGTCATTGGCAAAGTTGCTGAGAGTGCACTTGATCCCACTGTCCATGTCACCAACAAAGATGTTAAGCAGCGCCATCCCAGCACTGACCCCTTGAGGAGCACTTCAGACAGTTTTGCTCAGGCAAATAGCAACACTGCCTATTAATCCCAGAGTAATTAACTCTGTGCAGGTGAGGTTTTCACCCAGCTGATAAGAGACATCAGATTGGATTTATGAGTTCACAGGGTGAAGCTGATACCATGCAGCACTTTGTTTATGCAGCTCTTCATGGTGCCTCTTCCCAACTTTCTGTGAGGTCCAGCAATTAGGAAGAGCACACATCACTGAGGTGATAGTGTGTGCATGGTGCCCCTCAAGACACACATCTGGAGTACCACAAAATTAACTCAGTTTGACACTGTGCTGACTTCTGCATCTCAGCTGGCTGTCCCAGGAGCAGCAGCTTATGGAGATTTTTCCATGACAGCCTTCCTGTCATTGAAGTGTATTTGGGAAAAGGCCAAAGCAAGAAGTGAAGTTCTTCTCCTGACAAATACAAGTTACTCTCAAATAGCTTAAAAATAAAGGAACCCACCCTATATTGTATATATATACATATGTATAAACTGCATATACACACACAACACTGTTGCATCTCATTGCAACAGATGTTACCATCTCAAGGTGTTTGATTGTGACCTCCTTGTCTCAGAGGACCATGAGAAATTTCTTAGCACATCTCTTCTATCAAAGTGCCACTGACTACACCACGTGCTTTGAGACCCTGGAGCAGATGCTCTTTTAATCGAGGCTCTGCAGTGTCCACGTGATATGCAGGTCATGCCATCAATGGGCCATTTGGTGAAAGATGAAAAAACATCCCAACAACAGAGAGGTAGATCATTATGAGATTAGTGCCTTTGGTTAGAAAACTAATTCACATCTGGACATCTTAGTAAGCACCTGCATGTAGACACTGAGCCAGCTAAACAACTGAAGTAGATCTGTGACTAGTGGATCAGGCTTTCTGGATGAGATGTTCTAAACTTATTCGCAACTTCTGAGGGAAAATAATTCCCTGCTCATTCCACAAGGGTTTAGACTTAAAATACCTTCCCTACAGACAAGTATTTTTGCTCTCTTCATTACAGTCTTTTCAAGTAGAGAAGTTTCTCATATATTCAAAGGCCTTTCAACAAAAGTGTAGCATGTGCCTTGACATGGCTTAAAAGGCAAGGACGGCTTTGCATTTTTTGTACTATAGGAACCCAAACATTTAGAGCTAATATTTTTATATCTCTTAACTTCTAAGCAAATGACAGTTCTGAAAATCACTGGTTTGGATATAAATCGTTAATCCCACACTCCAAGTGCCTAAATCCTTCTATAAAATAGGAAATTTTGGTTGAAATATTTCAGAGAATTCATGAAGATGCACAAATTTATTATCCCCTCACACACTGCACTTCAGAGGCAATTAAGTTTAAGGTGAACACAAAAGGAGAAACATTGGAAATCTCATTATAATATTTAAAAATACATTTAAGCCATTAACTATGAAAGACCAAATGCATAAACAGCTGATAGAGGAGCGGTTTCACCCCATACTCCTCTTGCCTGGCAGACAGTCTTTAAGGAGGACACAGCTTCACCAGGAATAAAAGTATCTTCTCCCCATTTGCAATAAACTATGCACCCTTTCCTGCAAGCTGGGAAATGAGGAGGCTGGAGGGAATCACCTCTCTGATACACACTGCCTGGATGCATACTTGAACCATAAGACTCTTGAACTCAAAATAAGCAACACTATCACCAGCTGTGGTTTTCAATGGTTTTTAATGAAGGTTTGCTGACCAGGTCCCAAATAGAAGGTTATCATCACCTGCCTTTAAGAGAAGGTGCTGGGCTCTCCCTGCCACACTGAGATAAATCTTAGGGCAGCTCTCACTTTGCTCCCTTAACTTGCAGCACTGCCTGATAGCATGGATCTGTGTCCAGGGCATTGCTACAGGCACTGCTTCCCACCATAGGGCTCCAGGCTCCCTCCAAGGCTCACGACAAACTGATCGTCCAAACCCCTCCCTATCAGAAGGGAGTGCTACCAGACAGCCTAACCAAACAACTCCAGATTTTCAAAATCTGACTCTTAACCACAAACCATGCCAGTCTGACATGCTGGTAGCTTTTGGTTTTGTCCTGGTTCGAGTGAAAACAGAACTAATTCTGTTCAGTGGTTTTACTTTTCAGCTCAGTTCCTCTAACTCACTGCACTGTCTGAAGTTAGCAGCGTGTTTTCACAGGCAGTGTCTGCTCCTAGCAGTGAGAGCACCCCATATGCAGAGTTACTACCAAGGATTGGTGTACAGAGCAAGTCACTGCCGGATCTTGTGCAGAACATTGAGGGGTGGAGGAAAGTGAAAGGCAGCACCTGCAGGGAGAAGCGGACAGGACAGGTGACCCCCAACTGACCAACAAGGGATTCCATCCCATATACAGCATATTGGGTATAAAGCAGAGGGATCCGAAGGGTCTATAGGTCTTTTCCCTGGGCTTTTCTCCCCTTTTCGACTGCTTCTAAGGACATCTAAGGAGACTCTGTCCATTCTGCCTTTGATCCCATGTTCCTGAATCTGGTACCAGAATCCAGCTCCTGAACACAGCTCCCGTCTGCTGCTGAGCCTGGTCTGGGACCCCCCAGTGACTGCTCTACAACATCAGTGGTGACAGTGATGTAATTACCATCGGGGGGTTGGGTTCGACACTGGTTTTGTATATATTTGTACATATCCTATTTTATTATTATTATCATCATCATTAAAGCTGTTCTAGCTTCCTTTTCTAATCACTAAGTCTCTCTCCCTTATTCCCTTTCTCTTCCCCTTTGGGGAGGGGGGGGGTTAACAGGGAGAATGTGTTATAGGTCTAAGGGTCCACCCTGACCCTAAACCGTGACAGTTTTGCATTTATTTGCATGACCACGTGGTATTCTTTGGCTGTAGGATGTTTCCTACATGCAGGGACAGACATGGTCAATGGTACAGCTGGATATCCTTTAATCATAGTCTCAATCCATGACATGCAATTATGTAGAAACTACCCATAGGGAAACACTGAAAATATTCAGAGATAGCATTTTTTTCCTTACTTCTCTACCTCTGTATTTCATATACCGGAGGTCAATATCTTAGAATGCAGATAAGTACACAGAAAACAAAAACCAAACTCTGTCCCCTTTTCCCATGGTGCCTTCTCACATTAGGGTTATAGAGATTAAGATAGTTTATTTTCGTGTTGATACCCACAGGGAAACTGGCTGGGCAAGTAGATTCTCACAACAAAAACTTACCTGAGAAGCACAAGCAGTAACATATGCAGGTAACATAATGCAGGAAAATGGGGAATGAAGATAATGGCATCATGAAACGGACCCAGGATTCCTGTCACATGTAGAGAAGTACAAATATATTTATGTTGGTTTTAGTTTCTCCACTCGCAATAAGTCTGCTTTCATCTATCAGATCATCTACTACTAGGGTAAAGGAAAAGTTATTATTAAAAGTATTGCTAGAGGCAGCACACGCCTCCATTTCCAAAGCAGTAATTACATGAAGTACTCATATAGAAGAATCTAACTCTGAAACTTAGATTTAAGGAGTCCAAACCATCCCTTTAGTACCTTATGAGTGATCTCAGCTGAATACAAAGGTGTTTGAGATGTCAGATCCATCATCAGCGTGCCACAAATAAACATGTCTTTTATCTACCTAGACTTGCTCTTCCTTAGCTGGGGGGAGAGAAAATGCTCTGTGGAGATATTAGAAAGATAAGTCACACAGTTGAGGCTTTAGGTGAATCCTGTAAGCAAAGGAAAAGGAGTGCTTTTTTCCTCATAAATAGTCAGTTTTCAAAGAGCTGCATTTCAAGGAAAATAAAAAAAAAAAAGCATCAGTCTGAAGTAGCGTGACTGATTCCCTTTGAATTACCTCAGTATGGTGTCATCCTATCTGGAGATGTCATTTGTTTGTATGACTAGTAATTGGGCCTTAAACCGGCTAACAGATTTAGTAGGATCAAGCTCTCAAATTCAGAGCACTGTGAAAACATATAGAGAGTTTTTGATCTTTAAACTGAAAGATAAATGGATGTTATCCAGGTGACACGTGCCACTAAGTACTGACATAATGGGTTTAGAGAGCGGTCTTTTTGGTATTTGGTGTGTTCTTCTGCTAATAGCAAGATATAAGTCACTCTTTGCCATGCCAGTCTTGAAAACTCTCTGAATATTGATAAACCTGTGAAAAAATGAGTGACAGACCAAGCTTATAAGTTTATGCATCTTTTGCCAATATATCTGAAGTAACCAATTCTCCCTCATCACAGAATGAAAGAGAGGGTTTCATACCATTTTGCTGTTAGTTTTGAGTTGTAGAATAATTTTGCAGGTTTGAAAGGACTTAGGATGACACACTAATTTCCATCAACACAGATAAAATTACATTTGCAACAGATTAATTACAATCTGTATTTTTGCATTATAATCTTATGCAAAGTGTGTGCAATTATAATCTACCATCTTTGTTATAAAGCAAAGAAGTTTCTGAACATTTCAGTTTAAAATCACCATCTCCTCTACTTTTGATTTAGATTAAAAGACTGTTGCATTGCAGACTGTGTGCTATTAAAAAAATATATATTTTCCTATTCTAGCCTCCTTTTTAATTTTAGTGCTACCTCTAATTATTTTCAGAATTTTTCTCCTACATCTAAGGACTGCTGGTCTGTTAGTGGCAGTAACTGTGTTATTAAAACTCTCTTCCATATAAATCAAATCTTTTGAAGGAGCTAGAGGAGCATTTATTACTGAGGCGCACTCAGCTCCCTCTAATGAGGTCAGAGAAGCTGAACTTGTTTTACATTTGGAACAGATAATGCTAATCAGCTGCTACTGAGCACAGCTTCAAGGTGACTGCTGTGTCCCAGTAAATCTGTGTCATATTTGCACGTAGATAGATGTAGAACTACCACACATTAAGAAAATGGAATGTATAATTTTAAATATTAATATTTTATGTTGATGACTCAATTACCTGTCATACCCTATAGTAACACTTTCCCAGAGTGAGCAATGTAATATAGCATCATTTTCTATTAATTTAATATTCAGTAAGTCTGGTGCTTCCATTTTCTATGAAAAAAAAGCCCTCATGTGTTTGTTACTTTTTAGTGTATTTCTATTTTAATCCAATCAATACATGAACTTACCCACAGTTGAAGACCTTTTATTCTCCCATCTTTCAAATCCCTTCCTCAAAATTATTATTAACTTTAAAAAAACCAAGGACTTCTGAACTGGTCCCAAGGTATTTAAATTCCATCTGTGAGTGTTGGACAACTCCAAGTAATGCTTCCAAAAATTATATGCCATTTTACAAACTTACAAAAGTTTATTACCAGACAAATTCCATTAAACATCATTTCCAGATCAGTGCAAAGAACATTAGCAGACTAAAGCCTGAAAGCTAATAAACTCTGTCTGTTCTTACTCTAGGAACATTAATTTATACATTCACTTACACCTTTCTCATCAAGCCTTTGACTTTTATTTCTGAAAACTGCTCTGTATTTCTCCTCGGTGTCTCCACATCCAAATTATCTTTAGTCACATCTATCTATATTGAAATTCTGTGTCCAGACAACAGAATTGGTAACCACTGTGTGCCTGAGCTCCTGATGCAGTCTTCTCCTTGCTTGATTTGTACTTCTGAATCCATCTGGTCAGAATTAAAACTGCCTTAAAATAATCATTAGCAGCACAGTGCCTCCTTTGTAGAAAAGTTGAGGATATGGCTGACAACACATTACAGGGTATTTCTGAAATACAAACAAGATTCAAAGCTGTGCAGAAATAAATCTTTTCCTTTCTTTTTACTAATTGTCTCTGTTTGACAACCAATTCCTGAAAATGACGACATGCATTCTATACTGTGTTTTGAATTTGTATTGTACTCTTACGGCTTTGAACTTGAGTCTTCCAGATAAGTGTACAACACACACAATAGAAAAACCTAAAGAGATTACTGGGAACCATTTCTGAATGTCCTTTGCCTGATGTCTTTAACTTCTGGCATTTCCACTAATTAAAAAGTATATTTCAGTGGACTTGCAGAAGTATCTGCTCTTCTGCCAGAAGTTCTACAGGTTGCTATTCACTCAGTTAGTGAGAGAAGTCAGTGGAGAGGAATTTGGAAATTAAAAGTTACCCGCTCCTACTCCATTTAGTGTTGTTATACTGCGTTGCCAACTTCCAAACACCAAGAGCTATTGAAGTGGCAACTACAAAGTTGAAATTAAAGGTCATTGCCGAGAAACTACAGTCTTAATACAAACAGTAGAAGACACTCAGTCCGGCCAATGTATAACTATCATCACATTATAAAGCAAAAGCCTGGTCCTATTCCTGGGAATCTCCAGGAGTCCCTCTCACAGAATTAGCTTCCTTCACATGATTGGAAAACATAGCAGGAGAGGGAGAGCAGAAAGAGCAACAGTAGTAGAGAATATGGGAGGCAACAAAGACCAGCTACTCTGTATTCGGCGTGTACTATTAAAAAAAAAAATCCATCAAAAGAACCAATTTTTGCATTTAAAAGATTTCTGACAATGCACCAGTACACAGCTGATAATGGGAGAAAGATATCAGCCCATTACTAATACAGCAAGACAGGCTAAAGCATCTTATCAAAAGCATATTTATAAATACACAAGTACTATGCATCATTCTAGCTTACAAAACTCTTACTGCTCTTCTACTACTTTAACACTTCAGTTAGTTATATTGTTGCTTTCCAAGTTGTTGCAAGCCTATGGAAGAGTTTAATAGGTTTTCTTGAAATTAAGCATCTGAATTCTTCCTACTGGGATTTAAACCAGTCCAAGATAAGACAGCACTTATTCTCAAGCTTCTAACATCAGCTCCACTGTTCGCTATATGGACATTAAATCCATTAAGCAGTTCAGAAATGTGAAATTTAGTTTCATCATATATTTTAGCAGCTATTTTGAAATTCAGGAATTGGCTACAATTTTGCATATATTAATCACTCAGATTTGCAATTCCATTTACTTTGTCCAAAAGAGTAGAAACAGTCCTCCAAAGATTCACCTTTAAATTAAGACATTCAGCATTTTTATATGGCTTTTATTTATAGACATATAAAGACAGCAACAGCAGCCTTCAAAGGATCCTTCCTTAAATGTTATTCATCCACATTGCTTATGAACACTTGACATTTATTAAGGCTTGTCTTTCGGTACAGACCAGTGGATTGTGACTGACAACTGTAGGGCACATGTCTTCACAAGCACTAACACAGACGAAATATCTTTATACAAATACTTTCTTGAGTATCTAATAATGGAACATTTCACTTCCAAATAATATTTAACATTTTGTGCTGTGGGTCAAACTTGTTGCTGTAAACTTTAGTAACTGTGTAATTATAGTCATCTTGGTGAAGTAAGCTTTTACTTTTTCTGAAGAGACCACACATCCTCCAAGGATGCTACAGGTCTCACAGTTCAAATGCAGTGTATACAGGGCAGCTGCTTTTCCAAACGAGATGGCACAGTAATGATGACAAAAGAAACTGCTCAACTGCATTTGTTACCTCATTTTTCAGTCTAAAGGGCAGAAATGTAAGAGGTCCATGGGCCGTCTCCATGATTGAGAAGAACATAAGCCTGCCCAGACAGGAGAAGGACACTGCATACCAATGTGACAGCATCAGATGGCATATTTCATTGGCATGCATTTTAAGTAGTACTCAAGAAATCCAAGAATTGTTAAGTATACGCAAAATTAATAGAAAGATGAATATTTAAAAGTACTAGAAAAACACAGCATTTGGGGTTTGTCATAACCTAACATCAAGCTAGCAAGGGACTAGAATCAAGATTATCCAGTACTAAGATTTCCTGCATAGCCTAAGCAGATTCTCTGAAGAGTGATTTAAATTCCCTGCATAACTTTATTAATTATCAGGAATGTGATTTATTCAGATTGACTCCTCATAATGCAAAAGCACATTTAATACATGAATCTATTCTATTTTAAATGAATGAGCTCAGAGAACACTGAAAAAAATTGCAATGATTTAAGCTGGTACTTTGACAGAATAAACTCACATACTTTATCTAGATTATGCTTTATGTTATCTCCACTCTTCACATTGCTTCAAGGTCAAGCTCACAAAGCTGAGGTTCTTGAAGTCAAGAGCATCTATCACATAACCTTATGAGAAAATAAGTTTTGATTAGTTAGTATATCCAAACTCATTATGCTAAACCAAAGCCTGTTTTAGAAGTTAAAACCAGTTTCAAATTAAGAAACATTGCACTTGATAAGCCAAAAATGGATGGCCACAGTTGGAAATCAGCGCTGTGTTTTTAATGTGCATGCTATTGTATGGTAAAAATAATGAAAAGTGACATTTTAAAAGGCAGTTAGGGCTTATTCGTTTAGAGATAATAGCTTGTAATAACTACAACTGCTCTTCTAAGTGCATATTCCATATCAAGATGCTCTGTCATGGATTTTGCTAAAACATAAGAAATCTAGTGAGCAACAAGGTATTACGAGCTACAAGGCTGCATTTTCAGTTTTGCAGTAACTTCACCCTGTGGAAATGTAACTGTGAAATGCATGTTGTAGATCACCCTCAATTCTTGGAGTGAGAGAATGGCAAGTACAAGCAATCTGGACTTGTAAACAGCACCATGCCACTGACCAACATATTTCCCAGTTCCCTGTCAGGAATCAAGATATTATTCCACATCAGGAAACAGGAGAGAAGGCAGCATTTTGCTTTTGTGGCATATAGATTGTTGTTGTTTTTTCCAGATGCCTATTTATGAAGTCACCTTTCCTTTCGCAAGTAATCCTCCCAGGTCACAGAATCAAAATGCTTTGGGTTTAAAGGGACCTTTAAAAGTCATCTATCCCAACCCTGCTGCAGGGAACAGGGACACTGCAACTAGAGCAGGTTGCTCAGAGCCCCATCCCACCTGACCTTGAATGGTTCCAGGGATGGGACATCTACTACCTCTGTGGGCAACCTGGGCCAGTGTATCAGCACCTTGGTGTAAAATATTTCTTATATCTAGTTTAAATCTACTGGTTTTTAGTTTAAAACCATTACCCCTTGTCCTACTTGCTACAGGCCATAGTAAAACATTTGTCCCTGTCTTTCTTATAGTATCCCTTTAAGCATTGAAGGTCTGCAATAAGGTCTTCCCCGGGCTTTCTCTTCTCCAGCCTTTTTTCACAGGAGAGGTGCTCCTGCCCTCTGATCATTTTTGTGGCCTGCTTCATGGCAGTACTTTTCCCTAAGCAGAGCTTGGCATGGCACTCAAGTCAGTTCATTTAGGAGTCTTTTAATGGGCATCAATCAAGCGATACTAATTATATGAGCTTTCATGTAATATATTAACTGAAGCTGGCCAAAGCTTTCAGTAAACTGCAACAGGCAAAAAGCAGTGCTGCCAAGGTCTGCATGGAAAACACCAAGCAACCTTTGTACACCCAGCAGATGGTGCTGTGAGGTTCTGTGCTTCGATGGAGTTTGGTTTCCATTTTCAGCTCACACTTTATATCATGTCAGACACTTCTGTACTGTACAGTAGTGATGTTATTCAAACAACTTGGCCTACCTACAGAAACTCTTCATATGATGCAAAAGCAATCAAAGATGCAGCAAACCAGACCCCTGCATGAGACACTATTTTTCCAGAAGTCTTCCAGGAGTCAGATGTGATGCAGGCAGGCTACAGAAATAAGCCGGCACCACCAGTCCTTTTTGCCTGCATTGTTCACTCAGGCCAAGTACTACTGCTTTTGTGGTCACCTGGGGCAGGGACAAGAGAGCTACAGCTAAAGCAACTTCTGCTGCAGCAAGGTGATGATTTGCAACTTTATACATTTAAACAAACCTAAAATCCCTTTAAGTCTCAAAGGACTTGTTACTTTAGCAACTTACTCCTGCATGCTTATCTAGGCCCCTGCATTTTCCTCAGGCCATTTTAATCTCCTTTTCACCGTGTTCTGGCACTCCACCCCATGCCAAAAATATTTCTGCTGCCTATCCAACAGTATCTGCTTCCCAGCCTCTTTTACAGACCCTGTAACACACTCTTCTGTTTTGGGCATCCCTGACAACTCTGTCATCATGTACTCAGCAATCGCAGAAGCTGATACAGTGTCTTCAGTGCAGAACTTGAGACAATAAACTGATCCTCAAGAAATTAGTCACAAGTGAAACAGGACAACCACAGACATGATCACTTTCTGAACCTAGTTCATTACATTACCAGCTTTTCTCCTGCCCAAATATGCTTTTTCTTTGCAAGAAGCTGGTATTACCTCAGTCCAGGAACTAAGTTTAAGTTTTAGATGCTTTCCAAAATGATGGGCAGAAAACAAGCAATGTAAATTCACTGTCAGACAGGGAATTGTCTTTTCTTATGAAGTTACCCCATCTAGAGAAGCCTGAGGTCTCAGTTCGGTAACTGAGGATATAGCTTTAAACACATTAACTGCCAGGACTAGTTACCCTGTATAACTAGTTGATTTCAGCATACAGATGACCTTCAAATATTTAGGCATGTCACTCTGTCTTATGTGCAGACCCCATGCTGTAGCAGCAGTCCTCCTGTCACTGAAAAGGTGAGAACCCAGCAGCCCACTGCCCAGTGTTTGTACAGATGGTAGCAAGTATTGACACAGGCACATGACATCGGTCTTATGACTGTACCCCAGCCACAAGTGCAAAGTTCAGTGGTGCCAGATTATCTCCAGCCATCACCTTCCATGACAAGCCAAACACAACAGAGAAGCTTTAGAAGTTTCACAGTGAGGACAGCAGACTCCTCCCTGCCCCAACAGCCATCCGCTATTAAGACTCCAGATCAAGCAACAAGGAAAACTAGGCAGACAAGACATTCCTGCCCTCTGCCCTGCAAGGGAGGAAGCATCACATGCTGCTCCCTTGCTTGTCAGGATACAGGATTGCGCTGTGCTCTGACACTTCTCAGAGAAAAGCATCATCACTCGAAATACTCACCTACCTTAGCCTGCTAGTGCTGCTCAGGGAATTTGGAAACTGAGCCAAATCCAGTTCAGATTAGCACACATTTAAGAGGGTTTGGCTTTTTACATAATACCAGAAGTTTGAAGGAGTTCAGCGTTTCCAAAAGACAGACAGAAGTTGTATGTCCGTAGTTGCAACGAGCGATGCTTTTCTCTCCCCACTTCCACCTACAAATTCCACCTACTCCCCTGCAGTATCATCAGTTATGTTAGTGTCATGACCCAGCTTAGAGAGGCAAAATAAAACATTTTCTGAGTTTTTCCTCACAGGAGAGCAAGATTTAGCAACATCTGCTTCAAGTCAACAAGCTGTTATGCAGCCAGAGTCTAAAGAATAAAAATTTGGATTCCCAGAAAGTACAGTCTGTGTAGCCACATTGCTCCTCTGCCTCCACAGCCATAGGAAAGCTCCTCCCAAATTACCCAAAGTCACTTCACCGCCCCCCTTCCCCGCAAGTCATTATTTAATCCTACAGATCAAGAGCCAAACTCTAGAGCATGATTATTTATTGTCCTTTTAGGGAGTACAAAGGCAGCTTTACAAAAGGATGGCCAGTAGTCATTACCACAGTGAATTTTGTTATAACCTAATTCACTGTAAATTGAAACCTGCAGGCAGGTATAAACTGTGAGAGACAAACTGCTCCTCCGAAGCACTCAGTTAGCAAGACAGATGCCTCACCACAGCTTGAGCACATTCCAGTACAGCCCCATAATCTGTCACTGTGACTACTTCCAGAACACATCTAGGAATAAGAACCTTAAGCCTGGCTGGCAGTTCTGCAACTGATGTGGCTGCTTAAACAGCTGATAGCAAACTGCTCCTCCTGCTTTACAGGAAAAATAGAGGAATATAGCAAACCACAGCTTTGAAGTGATACAGAGGGGACAAAGATGCAGTTCAGGACTGCTGGACAGATAAAGAATTGTCTGTATCATTTGAAGTAAACATTTAAGAGAAATTTTTGGTATACAGTATTCTTAGTCAATTGGAACCATATGGTTCCCTCTTCCCCACCAAAGCCTTGGAGAGCTGGTGGAAAAGGGAAGCCATGTAAGACTTGGTAATTGAAGATGTTTTGTAAGAGAATTCAGTCCTCCAATCCTAGACCAGAAGATTAAGGTGTCTAACTTAGTCCTTCAGCTGGGAGACTTCATAGAGGTATGCACCGAGCATCTTCACCCCCTGGATGTAGTTGTACCTGGAAAGAAGATAGCTTCCATTAGCATTGTCTTAGCTTGAGCTGTATTTCTAGTTGTGCATTTTGCAGTATCAGTCCTATGCAGGCAAGAGATGCTACACTACTGCTACAGGCAACAGGTACTACTTCCAACCTCCCTGGAATCTCCTCTCGCAAGAGAAATGGCACCATTGGGGTAGGGGAGAGTAGCCAAGCTTTGAGACCAAAGTATGAAAACTGCTGCTGGTTTTGAGTGTGTAAAATTCCTTCTAAATCTCTTATATGTCTCCTCTGGAGTCTTGCAAATCTTGCCTGGACATGTTTCTGTGCAGCCTGATCTAGGTGACCCTACTTTAGGAGGGACATTGGACTAGATGATCTCCAGAGGTCCCTTCCAACCCCCATCATTCTGTGAAAACCAGAAGCACTAATGAGATCAAGATCCAGCTATAGACTTGTTATTCACCCAAGTCATCTTCTGCTAGGGAGAAATAGCACTTCACTTTAGAGACTTCAAGAAAGGCAAAAGCCCAATTCTTCTTGGTCCTCGTCATAACACATTCCAAGACCCACAGTACAACTCAGCCTGGCACGGGGATAAGTATTCTCTTACCTATTTAGCTTCTCATTTTGAGAGTGGGCACCATCATCTGCAGCTCCAACAGGAAGCAGCATGACATTCTTGCCTGTTGCTTCTTGAAAAGTAAGGGTAACAGGAATGCTTCCTCCCTCCCTTGTCAGGTCTGGTTCAACTCCAAAAACTGTAACAAAGTGATCCTCTAGTCAGTTTGGAATTGTATTTGTTTTTCCAGCGCAGATCCTTACTGCTGCTTGAACAAGTTATCAACCAGTTCTGTACCATGTGCTGACCAAATCTTGCTGTTTTAACCAGCCAGACTGCAGAGGTTGCAGAACTGGGGGATTTCCCCAAGATGCAGTGCTGGAGCACTGCCTCTTTCAGAGTTCAGTTACACACTTCATCTGAAAGTCAGCTTGTACTCCAACACAAATTAGTTTTGCTCGAGTTGCTTTGGCTAAGCAAGCAACCAGAACTACTGTCAGTCTCATCCTTATGCAAAAGCAATATCAAACCTATGGACCTGTTCCAGTATAGCAGGAATGAGCTTGGTATCAAGTTTCTTTTCTTCCTGTACCTCAGACTTCAGTGTAAGAATTGTACATGACACTGTTCCTTACTTCGTGAGCCAAACTTATTACATAAATGCGGAATGCAAACATGACCTCCTGAGTATTTCTTGAGGTTCTGGAACAAGAAATTTTTAGTCCTCGCAATGCCACGTGGAAACCCCACTGACCTGTCTTCATGGCCCTCCGACCAGCCATGTAGTGAGGATGGTTGAAGTCTGACACCCAGGGTTTTCCACC
>JAAGNO010003263.1:101404-142997 GCA_033439905.1 Ceryle rudis | reverse complement strand
CCTGCTCCGAATTTTTGGCGATTTCATAAACGCAAAGGATTTACTATTTTTTGTAGTATATTGTTTGTTGCCATGTTCTCCTTTTTTTTTTTTTTTTTTTTTTTTTTTTTTTTTTTTTTTTCCCCTGTTTTTTTAGATGTAAGTTTTTCAGGGCTTTTACATCTGACTGTTCTGAACCATCTTTCTGCAAGGTAGGACTGTAAAATATTCTTAGTTTAAGGTTAGGATTTTAAAGATCTATCTTCAAAAAATTTGCACAAGTTGAAGGTCTGTAGAGAAAGTGTGATTTATTAAATTCCAACTGAGTAGATCTTCTAGGAAAATGTCTTGCATGAAATCAGTTTCCTATGCTTTATGTGGTACCAGGTTTTGAAAGAGAAAGCATTATTTTTTTTTTTTAGATACCCTCTCTAAAATGAGGGGAGGAGGAAAAGACTGTGAAAATCAGAAGTTTCTCATAATATGGACACTTTTTCCATTAGGGACCAATTTTATGAGTGTAATTCCTGAGGAAAAACCCTTCTAGTTTGCCTGCATCACCCGTTTCATGCACAGGCACCAGTTTATCATTCTGCAGTATGAGTCCCCATATCAATCAGGCAGAGAAGAAGCGGAAGAAAAGGACGGTTGGTCATCCTGTACTGTTAGTAGAGGAAAGGAGTTAATTACTTTTATCTCCACCTTTAATATAACATCTCAAAGTTTTTTTTGGTCACCAATTTGTTTGCTGCAGCGGCTGTATCATGTAAAGGGTATGAGTTGCTTGGAAGGCTCATTTAGCGACAAGTTAAATGTTATAATCTCTTGTAGGCTGTGTATGTAATACTGCATTTTACGGTTTAGCCGTGCAGTGCAGAGCTGTTCTCCACGTAACACACGCGTTGAACATTAACTACTGTTTGGGTACAGAAGGTGGAGTGTGCTTTCTGGTTTCTACTGGGCATGTGGCAGTCAAAGATAAACATACTGGTAGTTAATGTCATAAAGCAAGCAACCAGGAATGATAGAGTGATCATAGGGCATCAAGTCAGTTTTTCCTAGTTTTGCGAATTCTTCACATCTTGCCTTTTTTATTGTTTTGTAGGGTTCTCTCCTTCATTTGAGCAGAATCAGTTAGAATTCTGTTGTGCTTTGGTTTGGCTTCTTTCAACAAGTGCTGAATTTACTGATATACGAGAAAATCTGTTCGCAATACTTTAGAAAACCTTTTTGTTTATAGCAATTATTTCACATATAAAGATGATGGTTTCTTAGCAATGTACTGGTTTAAGAAGCCCCCTGCAGCTACACTCCAGTCCCCCCCAGTACACATCAGTATGGACCAGTGGCCACCAGCTGGGTCAGCACCCCCCACAGCCACGCTCCAGTCCCTCCCAGTACACACCAGTATGCACCAGCTGTTGTATTCTTATCTACTTCAATGGCTTGTTGAACTTTGATTAAGTATGTTTATTATTCACCTTTTACCCCCCCAAATATAAATAATAAAGAGGCATCTTAAGATGATAATGTAATACTTATTTTAAGCTTTTGTGTAGCTTGTTTTAATGGAGCTCTTAGTGCTGTTCCTGAAATTTTACAGGATTCAATTCTGTGCTTCTGCTTTGTTAGTAAAACAAAAGCAACAAAACAAGCCAACCCCAAACGAACAAAAAACCCCTCCTCAACTTCAAATCTGCTACCTACACCTCAGCTTGCTTGACCTTCTTGGAAAAACAGAGAGAGATGAAACTCTTCATCTTCTCTATTGCTGGAGAAGACAGGTTTTAGGCAGCTAGGAAACCCGGACAGAAATTCTGCATGTTAAGATTGATGCTGCTTTTGTGCAGAAGGCCAAACTAAAGGGACTACATGCTATTTAGCTCTCCTTCAGCTGAGATCAGTGACTTGCTACAATTTGGGATGGAGTGGGAATGCCTAATATGTTAGAGCTTAAAAAAATTTTCAGAAATCCCCAAAGGTGTACGAGAGACAGCAGGCACAAAAGTGGTTCCAGATCTCTACTTCCCTGGTAGCTTTTCCTAGTCTCTTATTGAGATTTATGATCATCTCATGTATTTTTAGCCAAGGGTTTGTTGTTGGTTTGGCTTTTTTTGCTCAGGAACTTGAAAACTTCCTTTCCCAAGTAACACAAAAGGGTTTGAATGAAGAATTGGTTTGTTACTCTTACTCCTATCTACCTGTAACCTTCAAACTTTGCTGCTTGAAGTTGAAGCACTCTGTATCTAAATTCTTGGCTTAACCTCAGCAAGTACACAGGCCAATGCAGCCTAGCGTTAAGATCAGCTCACTTTCCTACTGGTACCTGTAGCCCGTGACTGGGGTTAGTTTTGTTGCCATGCCTATGTGTTTCAGGTGGAATGCCAAGTAATAATTGTAGCTTTTTCTTTTTGCCCTTTTTTTTTTTTCTTTCTCCATTTAAAGGCTGTAAATGTGATTGCAATTAGCAGTGTTATTGAAAGTTTCTTACCAAATTCCATTATTTTTCCTCACAGTGCTCTTTCAAGTATTCAAGCTGTCCAGAATTTATTTTGCAGCTTGCATGATGGTATGGCACTGCGTGACTGCAGCTCATACATGAGAACAGCCAGCAGATTGCAGGCAGCATGTCAAGCAGGCTTTTCCTGGAGAATTTGGCTTCCTGGGGTTTAAAATGTTGGCTCTGTGACTTAGGACACTTACAGGACATAAGCCTTTCATTTCTCTCCTACACTTTGAGCTACAGTGAACTTTGAAAGTTTTATTTGAGAGTGAAGTCTGATGCTTTTGGAATAGCTCCAGACAGGAACAACATGTCACCCTATCTTTCTTGAAGAAAATAAAAAAGAAATTCCAATACATTTATTTAAATAAATAGAGCTAGTTTAGATACTGTTTTGCATTGTGCATCTCCTCTCCCCTATTTGAATTTAAAATGAAACCCGCACACACAAAAAAAACCCAAAATAATACAAGCCACCAACAACCCACTTTCTTTTCTCTTACAGAAAAATGCAAAGGGACAGGAGCTGTTTGACCAGATTGTGTATCATTTGGATCTTGTGGAAACTGATTACTTTGGCCTACAATTCATGGATGCTTCCCAGGTTACAGTAAGTATAACTTTAGTTAATTTTTACGTTCTGCAGTAGTTTGTGTTGCCTATTGTAAATGTATTATTGCTGTACTTTCTGAGGGAGATGTAGGCATTAGAAGACATACTGCTGAAACAACTGTTAATATGTTTAGGTATTGCATTTAAAGCCAAATCCTCTAAATGAGTTGTCATTTTATAGGATATGCACAAGACTTGATTGCAAATAACTGAAAAAGCAATAATTGTGGGTAAAGAAAAATGTGTTTTATGTTTAGTAGGCTCATGGTATTAAAAATTGGTTAAATCTCTTGCATTTCTTGTAACTCCCATCTTTGCTGTTCCACGCACAGATTATGTTGCTCTGTAAATTTAATTTCATTTGCAGTAGAGAAAAAATTTCCTTCTCTCCTCTATCCAATGACCTCCAGTATTTGCAGGTTTAAAAAAAAAAAAAAAAGTATTTACAGATGCAGGTAGGTAGATGTAAGATAGGGTTAAAAGAGTGCAACCTTATGGTTAAACTGTATTGCTATATATTTAATCTTTTCCTCTGCTTGTTTACCTTACGTGCTGAGTGAGGTATGGGTACAGCAGCAACTTGGTTTGTGGGTAGAGAATATGCAGACTTGGAAAATGTCTTTGCTTTTAGGTTTTCTGGTCAGTATGTAAATGTTTTTTCCATAAAGCAGCAGAAGACAGATGTATTTAGGATAAAATAATTGGAAAATGTAGCCACCACACTCACACCTTGTGAAATGTTTGTTCTAACTTTATCATCTCAGAATTCTCATCTTTATTGTCTAGTAGGCTTGAGTCACTGTGATTAGGCCAGATGAGTATTTTATCAGCTGCACTTATCATCTGTATTTTACTGGTGTCTTTAAGCAGCAAAGAGGAAATATGTCTAGTTATAAAAACTTGGTACCGAGAAAGGGAATCTGTGCTTTTGGGGAAAACTGGTATTACCTACTTAAACATTATTCTGATATCCCAGTTAATTTAAGGGTATGCATTTCTCACTGGAAACTGACGTTTGAATAGCATATGTCCATAATGGGCGTGGGGCTTTTAGGCAGTTTAATGTGTGTGTTCCTGATAAAGCTTATAATGTGTGTCCTTTTATGATGGACTTAATCATGAGAATACAGATGACAGAGCAGAGCCTGATCATAAGAAGTCATGTAGATGAGGTGTTTAGGGACATGGTTTAGCAGTGGACATGTAGAGTAAGGTTATTGGTTGGACTCGATGACCTTGAAGGTCTTTTCCAGCCTGGATGATTCTATGATTTTATAAGAGGGAAACCAGATTATATTGTCACTGATTGCCAAATCACCTAATTTGGAACTTGGTAGGTGGGAATAATTACCTAGCAAGGAGTTCTTGAATGTTTTGAAAGAAAGCAAGAAGAAACAAAGAGTGAAGCATCCTTTCCTAGGATAGGCAGATCAGAAGCAGAACACTTGGCCAAGGAAGCAGAGAATGCTCATTTGCATGTATATTTGCAAAACTTAAGGGCTTATTCTTTTGAATGGTAAGAAAGATGAATCAAGAGAAGTGAGCAAGTATGTTTTCCATACTGAACTCTATCCTTGGTGTTCAGGGCAAAATGTGCCTGTATGTGCAAGTGTTTCAGATTTGTTTGTGTGTTCATCCTTTTCTCTGTGTTACAGAGGGGAAGCAAATCATGATATCTACAGTTGCAAAAGGGATAAGGGCTATGAACAGCTTCTGGGTGGCCTAAAAAAGAAGCCAACACTGGTTAATAGGGCTTTAGTTGTTGTTGTTTCCTGAATTAAGAGGAGTGTTGAGGGCAGTGTTCTTCACCTTGACTGGAGTGCAATGCTGAAAGCTCTCATTTGGGTTTGTTTTGTCTGGCACCAGCTGGGCAGAGAGCAGGGCTTAGAGAGCTTCAAGGCACAAGCTTTTATCTTGCCCAGCACCATGTGCAGAAAGCTTCTTCCATCCTTTAACAGCCCTCCTTGACCTGTTTTGAACTTGTGACCCACTCATTTAATTTGCATAGCAATTAATGTATAGCCTTCATGTTCTTCTGCTTAGTGCCAACCCAGCCACACAGTGGCAATTACAGGATTGGGAGATGTAAAGTTGTGTAAAGTGCTTGAGGCTCTAAGTCTTTGTCTTTATTATGTATTGTTAAGTGCTAAACATCTTTAAGTCACCATTATAAATGAGAGCACAGAACAGACTTTGAATAGTGGAGATTGCCTCTGTGTGCTCCAAGGCCAGCAGCATTTGAGTACACTGTATTTCTTGCAATCCTGTAACTTTGCCAAAGAGTCGGGATGAGCAGTGTTGATAGCTGTGATTTGGGAAAGAAAATCATGATTAGAGCTTATCTGCTTTGAAAGAGAAAAAAGCTTTTATTCATTTGAACAGCTTATTTTTAATACCCCCCAAAAAAAATACTTTTCAATACAACCAAAACCAGTAAAGTTGTGAAAAGCAAGATGTCAGCAGTAAGGCAGAAAATACTATAAGGCCTATTCAGGGAATTCTGCGTCAGTTTGTATCTTGTGCTCTTTGAAGATATCCATGAATAGAAGGATATAGGCAATCTTCTAGTGGTTTCTTCTAAAGCAAAGCTTTGTGTACTGTTGAAGTTATCTGGTATTAACTCCAGAAGCAGAAATACTCCGTGGTAGGGGGAGTTGTTAAGTATTGTTGATGTGCGAGAAATAAAACTGCCTCTTACTGTAGTTGCACACTGTAATAGCTTTCGACCAACTCATTTTGTAATAAAAACCCTGCTCTGCTTTTCTTTTCCTCCTGTTTGTGGAAGGGAGAGAAGAGAGAAGGAGGGAGAAGGAAAGGAGCGAAGGAAGGAAATGAAAATCAAATAAATCATTTTTTGTTCAGCAAATTGTTACAGGACTTCAACAGGGAAGTAGCACTTGGGGTGGTTGAAGACTGTCACTCTCATGTAGGAGGTCTCTGCAGTGGCTTAGAAGAAATGGACAGTTTACTGGCTTTTTCATTATTTTTACTATGGCATGTGTATTTGCAAAGCAGGAGGCCTTGAAAGCTTTAGTCAAGGTTTGAAATAGCAATAATAAAGTCTTGCGAGAGCATACTATCGACGTTGAATGGCCGTGAGGCAGTATTTTATTGATCTTTGCAGAAATTGGTCATGTGCAACATGTTACATGGTTAGTTTGGGTAGTTGGCATTTCTTTTAGGCTGCCAGTAACTAATGTTTATTCATCTACTGTCCAGGTTTATCCTTCCTGTCTCTCTTATTCCTGATCATTGTAAGAAAAAGGGCTTCTGCTCTTTTATGGCTTTACAAGTTTACAGCTCCTTAGGAGCTGCAACATATTACAGGATTCTCTCGGGATGTAACTCTTTACATTTCTACAGTTACCTTCTTTGTTCCAGTTCTCTGTCATGTGAGAGCAAAACATGGGTACCTTCCCAGTGCCCCCTCGTTTTTTTACAGGGATTCAGAACAGATTGCCCCTGTTGATTAGCTTGCAATTCTGTTTCTCTCATGATTTTGTTTCTTATCACAAGAACTATTATAGAGTAATTAAGGGGGAAGAAGATTTAAGATACATCTTTAAATATTACCTTTTTTTTCCTTTTGCAAATGAACTACTATAATCCTTGAGATGTGAAACTTCATTTGGGAATGCACAGAAGCAAAAAGGAGTAAAGTGCTACTTTTCTTAGAGGATCACTGAAAGGGATGCATTTAAATCCTTTATGTCCAGTCCCTAATGTCACCAAGGCCCTTTGGCGTAAAGAAGGTCCCTATGGAACAGCCTTTCCCAGCAGGGTAGACATATTGCATTCTGCAGCCAGTTGAGCCATTCTGAGGACGCATCCACGCACCCAGTGTGTCTGGCACATTGGATTTACAGAATGTGCACAGCAAGACGTTTGTGCCAGGACCAAACTGCAGTGAATTGTTCTGGAAAGCTGCTTTTTCATCTGAACTTCTTAATCATAGAACGGTTTGGGTTGGAAGGAACCTTTAAAGGTCATCTAGTTCAACCCCCCTGCAGTGAGCAGGGACATCTTTGACTAGATCAGGTTGCTCAGAGACGCATCCAACCTGACCTTGAATGTTTCCAGGGATGGGGCATCTACCGCCTCTCTGGACAACCTGTTCCAGTGCTTCACTACCCTCATTGTAAAATATTTCTTCCTTATACCTAGTCTAAATCTGCCCTTCTTTAGTTTAAAGCCACTGCTGCTCATCCTGTTGCTACATGCCCTTGTAAACAGTCCTTCCCCAGCTTTCTTGTAGGTCCCCTTCAGGTACTAGGAGGTCTCCCAGGAGCCTTCTCTTCTCCAGGCTGAACAATGCCAACTCCCTCAGCCTCTCCTTATAGGTGGCCCTTCTCTGGATTTGCTCCAACAGACTCAACTCTTTTTTGTGCTGAGGACTCCAGAGCTGGACACAGTACTTTAAGTGAGGTCTTACCAGAGCAGAGAGTGAGAACACTGACCGATTCCTAAACTGAGATTTGTTTGATTCATTTGGTGTGAGAGGCGAGAAGACAGTGGAGGGAGGAGATGGAGAAGAGTGTGTAGAAACTAAAATAGGCTTTTGTGAAAGCACTGTTCCAAGTAGAAAAAGTAGAAGGGAAAAAGAGCAGTGTTGCCCAGACTGGGCTGAACCAGCAGCAATGTGTCAGGACCCACTGATCTGGACACTGAGATACTCATCTGAATGGAAGGTGGCCTTGTGGCCAGGGTTTTCTGGGAGGGTCAGGATCATGTAGCCATCGCAATATTGGTTTTCAACAATTCATTGTGAGGGTGGGGGGTGAAGCAAGCTGAACAACAAAGAATAATACCCAAATGCTTTTGTTTTCTCTACACATTATGAACTAGATTCCTGGATGTTTGGGGTATTGGGTCAGGGCCTTGGAGGGACTTGGTGCTTTGTGACTGCCTCTGCTGCATCTGAATTTTCTTTTAAGGGCTTACTGTCATTCAAATCAAGAGTTTTTTCCTTGCTTTTGATGTTACTGCTGTGACTTCTTAAGGGTGTGAGGGATATGAAAAAAATTAGCATCTCAAAACAGTCAGTTAACCTCATAGTGTGATATTCAGGAGTCGTCTTCCTTATGTACTGCTTAATACTGTAACAACAAGTACTCATTAGGCCGAGTATAATGGGAAGAAGCCCTATTATTCAGTGTGCTGAATGTTGGGAGGAAGGGAGACTGGTAAATGTTTTGATAATGCAAAAGGTTTCCTTTTCTGCTTCTGGTAGAAACAGCCCGTTTCCCCATGAATAAACTGTGAAATTAATCTGTGACTTTGTTTCCCCCCCCCCCTGAATCTCTCTTGTTCCTCTGGATGATAAGTCAGGTAAGTGAGATTGTAAAACAGCATCCTGAGAGATCCCAAACTTGTATGTTGAAGGGGCTGAAGATATCCATGTTCCTTCTCAAAGCAGACCCAGTTGGATCTGTTTTCTTAGATTTTTGGATACATATATACATAAATACAGCAACCACACCATCCCTATGGGCACCTGTGCTAAGTTTGAGCAGCCTCTTGGTGACAATCTTTTCCTTTTGTCTGACTGGAATTTTTACTAGTTCTGATGCCACTCCTGCCACAAAGCTCCTCCGAGGACAGTCAGTCTTCATCCTTTCTATAGCCTGCCAGCAGGCAGCTGAAGTCATCAGCCAAGTCCACCCCTGAGCCTTCATTCTTGATGCAGGTCAGAGGCAGCTTCCTCAGCCTGCCCTTGTGTGCCCCAGCCCCTCACCATCCCAAAGGCCCTGTTAGGCCCACATCATGCTCATCAGTGTCTTTCCTGGACCGGGGAGACCAGGAAGGGATGTAGGAGTCGAAATGCAGCCACCAAAGGGCCAAACAAGAGGGGAGGAAAGCATTTTTACTGGTTCTGGGTTTTTTTGTTGGCTTATTGGTTGGGGGTTTTGTGGTTGTTTATTGCCAACTCTTATTCCCAATGAAGCACCTGGAAAGGTCCTTAAGGGTGAAGTCCAGCACTTGACCCTGGCAGAACTGCTTCTCTAAATGTATTGGGTTTGTCCAGCAAGGTTTTGATAGTAGAGGGCTGTAGAGGTTGCTTCTGACAGAAGATGCCAGAAGCTGTCCCCATCTTGGACAGAGCCAGTTCAAGCTGGCTTCAAGACCAACCCGCTGGCTAAAGCTGAGCACATCAGCAATGTTGGTAGTGCCTCTAGGATAACATATTTCAGAGGGGGTAAAAACTGCTGCGCAACAGCAGCTGAGAGAAAGGAATGAGAATACGTGAGAGAAACAACTGCAGACAGTAAGGTCAGTGAAGAAGGAGGGGAAGGAGGTGCTCCAGGCACTGGAGCAGAGATTCCCTTGCAGCCAGTGGTGAAAACCATGGTGAGGGAGGATGTCCCCCCGCAGCCCATGGAGGTTAACAGTGGAGCAGATATCCACCTGCAGCTCATGGAGGACTCCATGCTGGAGCAGCTGGATGTCTAAAGGAGGCTGTGACCCCATGAGAAGCCACAGTGGAGCAGGGTCCTGGCAGGACCTGTGAAGCCATGGAGAGGAGAGCCCAGGCTGGAGCAGGTTTTCTGGCAGGATCTGTGACCCCTGCAGGGGACACATGCTGGAGCAGTTTTTTCTTGAAGAACTGCACCCTGTGGAAAGGACCCATGCTGGAGTAGTTCATGAAGAACTGTAGCCTATGGGAAGGGCCCACATTGGAGAAGTTTGTGGAAGACTGTCTCTTAGGGGAGTTCCCCACACTGGAGCCAGGGAAGAGCATGACAAGTCTTCCCCCTGAGGACGAAGCAGGAGCAGAGACATGTGATGAACTGACCACAACCCTCCTTCTCCTGCCATTGCTTGAGGGGAGGAGGTAGAGAAAATCAGGAATGAGGTTGATCCTGGGAAAAAGGGAGGGTTAGGGCAAAGGTTTTATGTTTTGTTCTTATTTCTCATTATCCTACTTCAATTGGATTGTAATAAGTTAAATTAATTTCCGTGAGTTGATTCTGTTTTGCCTGTGACAGTAATTCTGAGTGATATCCCTGTCCTTATCTTGACCCACAAGCCTGTGGCCATATTTACTTCCCCTGTCCAGTTGAAGGGGAGTGATAGAGCAGCTTGGTGGGCATCCGGTGTCCAGCCAGCGTCTAACCATCACACCAAAGCAAAAGCTGTCTCTCTTAATTTCTTTACTTCATCTGTTGCTATTTGTTGTGCACTGCCGCAGAGGGTCTGGTTTCATTGTAAGTCACCTCTTCGCTAGATGCTTTGTCCTCGGGCTGAAACTCCCCCACCTCCAGGCCCCGAGGACTTTGGTGTCCTTCTGAAAGTCTCCTCCTGTCACCCTGGCACAGCAGTCCAGTGGGGAAGCCAGGTACTCTCCTCCCCTTGCCCTTGAGGCTCAGCCTATAATTTGAGAGTGCTGCAGTTGTCTGTGTTGATCTCGCAGAATCCTTATTTAAATAATTTCTCCAGCCTTTTAGAAATTACTTTCTGCCCCAGCTCTCTCTTCCTCTGCAGTTTGGAGTCATTGTTTCCCATCACCCTGTTTCCTACTGAAAATGCTAACCAGTATCACTCCTGTTATTCATTAAATCTTGAGTTGTTTCTGAGCAGTTTATCTAAAAGCAGTTTTACTCTGCCTCTGCATTTTCAATAGAAACATAACTTTCTAGGATGGATCAAAGAAATTTCTGTGAGTGTAAAGAACAATCTTCTCACCATTTTAAGCTGTGAACTCTTGGGAGCTTATACCATTTATAAATACATGCTTCTGTGGTCTCTGAGTTTCTACATGACCCCAATTCTCGCTTAATTTTCTGTTACTACCATAAGAATACTTAAAAGGTGACCCTCAGAAGAAAAGAGGAAAGGGCTTTTTATCCTTTGTTACTTTCTAACTTTATACACGTAAGAGAAGTCCCCAGACTGCAGTTTGGGGTTTTATTGACTTCGTTTTGGTGATTCCTTCCTCCCATGAGTTACATATGTTTTTATCTTCTCTGCTTTAGAAGACCACGTGGCTAATGGCAGATGGCTTGGTAGGATTCAGGTGCCTAGGAAATCAGATAGCAAGAAGGCAGTTGAAGGGATAATTGACTTTTGGTTGTAAAGGTGTCAGCTTTTGTTTAGCACACCTTTTTTTCTGAACCTGGGTGTTGAGCATGGCTCTCCCTCCTGTACCTGCAGGTGAGGTTTGAGAAAGCATTTAAGCGATATCTTGTGTGAGAGCACAAATAAAACTTGCAGTAAGAATGGACTGATCTTAATGATAGTTAAATATATAGATAAGCATAGGGGAAAACAGTCTATTTAAGATGTTAATGCATTTTAAACTAGCAAAGCGAGCCAACCAAAAAGGGTCAAATCCATTTTTTTTTTTTTTTCCTTTCAGGTCACCTTTGAGGGCTGTATTTATCAAGACAAGGATTTTTTGTCCTTTTAGGAAGCAAGTAGAGAGGCAATGGAATTTGTGAAGCTCAAGTGTGTGATGGGTTTGTATCAACCTGTGGTACACCCCCTTTCACTCTTCACTTGCAAGTCACTGTGGTCCTTACAGAAACTGCTCCAGTAGCTGTAGTGTATCTGCTATACCTTGATACAAATATATCTTTCCCTTGCTGTGTGACCATTTTGAGAAAATACTGGCTGTTCCACTCAAGCAGTGCTGAGGTACTTGCCTTTTCCTCTTCAGTTAGATAAAGTGAGGGATCAGCAGGAGACGATGCTGAGATCAATATGTGCTTCCAGTATTTTAAGAAATCTTTTCAAATTGGTGTCATCGCCATCATCCATCAACCAGGATGTGCAGTGTGGGGTGGGGGTACAATGGCAGCTCATTCTTGCTTCTGAAGAGAGATGAGTTTAGTGCTTGCTGTGTTTTATCTCTTGGAGCAGTCTTCCTCTGGCTGGTTGCGACGGAGAGTGAGAGATAGTTTCCTAGAACGCTAAAACACCACATTCCAAGATTGGAACTGTCAGGTGTTATTTAATTGGGAATTATTGTAGTTCACAGTGTGCAGTGCTTATTTCTGAGCATGGTACTGACACGAGCCACAGATAAATTATCGGAGGATTTTTGCCTGAAGTATAGATGTTATTCATGTTTGGGTTTCTTTAGCAAGAAGCTAAACTTTTATTTTAAAGGAATCAATATATTTGTCTTTGAGTATTTTATCTTTAGCCGAAATGAATGATGTAGAGAAAGATGTTGTTGTAGCTGGGTATTTGATGCATAAAAATTCATCTGTCCTGGAAGTGTGACAGTAACAAACTTGTATGATTTCAGTAAAAAGAAAAAACAAACAAACAAACAAAAAAAACCCCAACAAAACAACAAAGGTTCAATGTTGTTATTTTTTCCTTATCAAAAATTTGATATTTCACAAAGCTTCTGTGAACTGCTGTGGTTTCTGGTGTAATTCTTCATAAAAGGCAAAGTAGAGACAGAATAAATGGCTTACAACTCTAAGAAATGTATTGTTATGTGCTGCTGTAATGTCTTATTTCCCCTCTGGTAGAGATTTCTCAGATTGTTGTAAGGATGGATTCCTTGCAGCCTCACCTAAGGGAGTCTAGCAAGTCTCACGCAAATAAAAGCACCTTCAGAATAATTGTTCCATTTCTCTTTCTCCCTCTCCTTCTTTCATGAGATTTGTTTACCTCAAGGGTCGTAAGTTGTCAGACTTTCGATCTATACCCTTCTATACCTGTGATAAATGATTTTTCCCTTGGCTTGGGACATACTTAGTAAACAAAGACCAGCATTACTACCGAGCAAATACTTTATCCCATTTATTTAGCCACAGTGCCAACAGTGTTAGTGGAATGATAAGTAGTCATTCAGAGATTCTCCTTTTTCCAAAAGACTGATTGCTTTAACAGAGAGGAAGGAAGAGGTTTGGGTTTTTTCTCTTAAGATTTTTGTTCCATAGTACCTAGTTTATTATTTTAAAATAGATAAAAGGTGGAAAAAAGATTTATTTTAAGGAAGTCCAAGTACTGTTTTATTACCTTGTGTAACAGGAGCACTTAAATGGGATTGCTTCAAATCAGATGTTCACCAGAAGGCTGCAGTTGCACAGAGACAAAGATTTAAGACAGATTTACACCAGAGAGCGTTTATTGCTACTCTTCTGTAGATGCAACTTGCACTGATGAAAGAATACATAAACTTCGCTGGAAAGCATATTTTTTTTTGTCATCATAGTTACATCTACTCAGGATCTTTTGTTGTTAGTTTGAAAAGGGGAGGGGGCTATGTACTAGTGTTTCCCAAATGCTTTTAGCAGGGGTTACATCTTCATCTTTATCTTGAAAACACTTGCCTATGGAGCAATGGAAGATAGGACAGTACTGGATCTGGAGGGTCTTCATCCAGCACAGATGCTGAAAGGAGAATGAAACACAGGGGTTTGGCCTGCTGTGGCAATTGGGCAACGGTTAAAACTGGGAACAAAAGGGCATTTTCCTTATACACCACTGCATTGTGGCTTTGGATTTTGAGGTCTTCTCTCTGGAAGAGTGAAAATTCCCTGTCAGTACTGATGAATTTATAGGTCAAGCTTTCCCCCATGAAAGAAGGTAAGTTGGTAAATGTGCAAATAAACGCTTCTGCAAATTTGTAGAAGTTTAGCAAACAAATATGGTAATATTCCCTTTTAAGAGATTTGTATCTGTTAAAATTTCCTGTAATTTGTCTTTTGTATCAACAAAATCTTGTAATTGCTTTTAAACATGGATTTTCTTTTTTTTTTCTTTTTTTTACTTTGCTTTTTTTTTTTTTTTTTTTGTTAGCACTGGTTGGACCATTCAAAATTCATTAAGAAGCAAATAAAAAGTAAGTACTATGTTACTGCCTGTTTATTTTGTTACTTCCTTAAGAATTTGAACTTAAGAGTATTTGAATGCGACTGTGAATGTTCACATATGGCCTTTAATGGAATAAATATTTCGTATAAAATAGATTAAATTTAATGTCTACTTGGCCAACTATGTCATGTCTGAATTCAACAGCACTTACAAGGAATAGAGCAGCCTTCAGTAGCCCTTGTTAAGCATGTGCTGTTTGTCTGAGGCAGAGCAGGTTGCCAGGTAATTTCAGTCTGATCTGTGAAATTAGGTTGCCTGAACACAGATCAGTTTCTGTCACTGCTTCTGATCCAGATTTCTAGGGTTTTTTTCAAATAGTAAATGGAAAATATTTCACTGTGTAATGGTTAACCATTTTTATACCTATTATAAATAGAACTAGCAGAAATACCCGCTCCTTCATCAGAAGGAGTTTTGGGTGGAGAGCTTGGGTTTGTCCACTGAGGTTTTTTGTGGAAACCAGTTAAGGCAGGCACATTGCTCCTGGATC
The DNA here is from genome assembly GCA_033439905.1 of Ceryle rudis. NCBI lineage: Eukaryota > Metazoa > Chordata > Aves > Coraciiformes > Cerylidae > Ceryle > Ceryle rudis. Next base: position 128,580 of record JAAGNO010003263.1, on the reverse strand, counting down.
TTCAGGATTGTGGTTGCTGTACTGTACACAAGCCTGCATCAACACTAATGTGTTTTGTTCATATGCTGCAGTTATCAGTTGGCCTATGGCTGTTGCCAGTATTGCTTCCATGAGATTAAAATAGTGTTTTGCAAGGAAATTGTTGGCCCACTTGCAGGATGCCCCAGAGATGGATCTTGATTGCTTCAGTGGCGATTTGCTGTTCTGTCTGATAAGTATCCAAATACATAGAGAACTTTTGTAAATGGTGGGGTTCTTCAAAGGCCCTTAGGACAGTTTGCTCTCACCCTTTGGTGTGTGGGTGTCCATCTGTTAGAACAGCTGGTAAAGATAGCTGCTATGGGTAAGGTTTTGGTGGTTGGCTTTCTGTCACCTCTTCATCACATCACGGACTCTTTTGCCTTAAGAGACTGTTTTGCAGGTATGCTTTCTGTGATAACTTTGCCCTTTTCTTGATCTGTCTTAAAAATGTAGAAAACTGACAATACTGTAACACCTTCAACCAGTACAGTTGCACTGTTTCATCTGTGTTTAATCTGTGAAGGGCCTCTTTTAAGAAGAAATTAGCCAAGCCTTGCCCTGAGAAACACAAAAGAGGGAAGCAGTTTGAGTGTTGTAAAGGTCTGTCTCACAGCAGGAGGCTTTTCTATACCTCACATTCAGCAGGTGCTTTGAGAAGAGTTCCAATTTCATGAGGGATGTTGCTCACTGCTCATTTTTTCCCAACAGTGGGCAAGGTAAGAGTCATTATGTCACAGAAGCAGACCTTACCAGTGGTGCCAAACTGTCATCCTAGGTACTATAGCCTGCCTTCTAGGAGATACCGCTGGAGACATTGTCAGAGCTCTTGTAATTAGAGTTTGGGCTGAGCGTCAGTTAGTAGAATTGATCATTAACGAGCACCTATAGACTCTGCTGATGTGGTGTTATGGAAGACCTTAGAAAGGTGTGAAAAAGAGTAATTTTTCCAGCAGACTGTTGGTCTAGGCAGATAAGGAAGCATTGGTCACAGTCTTGTGGTAGCTGGGTAACACTTTATTAATCTGTGTTACACAGAAAGTCAGACCTAATTCACCTTCTAGCATTAGAAAACAACAATTCTTGCAGTTCCACTTTGTGGTACATGTTAGCTTTCTGTGTTCACGGGTGCCTTCTAGAGTCCTCTCGAGCACTTGTCACTTATTTATCTTACCTTTTCTCATTCATGTGTATCGATCGAAAGATGATCTCTTGGGTGGGGTGGTGGTGGTTTTGGTTTTGTTTTTTTGAGTTGTGTTTGTGCTGATAACAAAAAGCATCATTCCTTGCCTCCCTCCCTCATCTCTTCCATCTGCCCCAGCAACAGGCAGTACCTGGAACTCGCTGTCATTCAGAGCATGCTGTGGCGCATGCCTCTCTGAAAAAAAAATTTGCCAAATGGACTTAATCTAATGATTAGAGTATTGTAAAGTATGGTAATCATCTGGGTTTTAAAGATGCATGCATTTTTAAATTCAAAACTGTAAAATGCTTCTTTGAGGACTCTGACAAACATACTTAATTTGGGGTTTCTTGGGTTGTGAGGTGGTGGCTGGTTTGCCTTAGCAGAACCACAACTAGTGTAAACTTTTTTTCCCTCTATTTAAAATCTTTTCATATACAGTTGGACCTCCGTACACGTTGCATTTTCGAATTAAGTACTATTCATCAGAACCGAACAACCTTCATGAGGAGTTTACAAGGTAGGAATTGTGCGTGGTTAACTGGGTGCCTGGCCAGGGGGTAAATAAGACATCTGAGGTACATGGGGCATTTGATCTTTCTCACCAGGAGTGGTCATTTTACCTGACTTAGTAGGTGTTTGCCTACTGTCAGAGAAACACTGTCTTTTTTAGTTGATGCCAAAACCCATTCATGGGCCCCTTCAAGTGTTTTAGTCGGTAGGAGATGCTGTGCTGTGGTGCTTTGAAGTTGGCAAAGAAAGGCAGCATTGGGTAGGGAGACCTGCAGCTGGGAGACAGCTGCTCCTTACACCAGCAACACCTGATATACATCTGAGAAGAATTTCCATCCTGTCCTGCTAAAATGCCAGTACTCTCTCTGCCTTGTCGCCCTTGCTCTAAGACTATGGGGTGATTTAGTAGTGGTACAAAAGCCACAGAATTGAGGGAATAGACATCTGGACTTGTTGGTTAATGGTTGGTTGATTGAATCTCTTCCACTTCCCCATGAGTTCTCTGTGGTGTAAAAGATGTAAAGACTGCATTGTATAAAGCCACCTTAGAATATTTGGAGGTCTTTTGTTTCAATCTGGTGGACTGTTTTCTGGACTGTGAGGACTCTACCTTTCTGGGTGCGTAGCACCCTCATGTGATCTAGAGGATATTCTGAAAATTGGAAAATGAGCAGCTGGAGGAAAAGGGTTTCTTTATTTTTTTTTCTGCCAACTTTGTGTCGTCTTTATATAGTAATCATCTATCTTAATGTTATTTTATCTTTTTTTTTATTATTTTCTTTTCTGTTTGTCACCATAGGGTACTTTCTGTGCCTTCCAATTTGCTTGACAGTAATCAGAGTAATCCCATTCAGCCCAAGGCATTTAAAGATTGTTGATCGTTTTAGTTCATGTGCATGTGATGTTTACATTCAACTAACTCCTGCAGGCATATGTTTACTGTCTCCTTTCCTATCTGCTGTGTTAACCGTGTATTTTTTGTCACTGCCTGAGACAAGATCAAAGAGCTAATTGTCACCACTTTATGATACTGCCATGGAGGCTTTAATATCCACTATCAATTTAATGCAGCCGTGATAATTCAATAAAAGGGCATATTCCTATACAAGGTATAATTAACCTATAGAACTCCCTGCCACTTACTGTAAGATCTCAGAGAATCCAAAACCTGGATTATTTTTGGCCATCTGTAATGAGAAAATGCAGATAAATTAGTAGGAATAATATATCTTTTCTGAAAATTGATGTAAGTCTTAATACATCAAGGTGCACATCTGACAAGTATTACACTTCCCCTGTGGTCAAATTATTCCATTACTGTCTACCACAAGATTTCTTGCTTAATCCTCTGAAGCATATGATCTTAGTCACTGCAAGATGTCGGTTTCTGAGCTACGTGATCATTGCTGTGATCGAGTAAGACATTTCCTCTGGAAGTATTAACCTCTGATTCTTTGTGATCTAATTATTGCTGAAGGGTGACATTTCAGAAGACTATTTTAATTAGGAGAACACTTCTGTCAGCTGTATTTTCAGTGTTGTGAATTTTTTTTTTTTCAGTTTATAAGCTTGACAGAAACCACTGTGAAGCTATGGAAAGAAAATGAAAATGATCTTGAAACTGATTTTACAGTGAACAAATAGTTGCCTTTTTCTTTTTTGGAGGGAAAGTAATTTTGAATGACATTGTCTTTAAAAAAATCTTTTCACTGGCTGGATCATATTTTCCATGTACCCTGTTGAGTAAAAAGTGAAGATTAACAACTGTATATTCAGACTTGGAAATGGAATAGATGTAAGAGGAGGAAGAAAAATGGTCATTAACAGTAACCATGAACTGGCTTGATTGTGAGGAGGTGTTCAAATTTTCTTGTGGAGACCAGTTTTCTAGTAGACTCCACTTTCTCTTGAAGCTGGAGTCACATTCTTATAATTAACATAGTAATGGGAAAGTGGTGAAACCCTTCACCCACCCTCTCTTTTCAAACTTATAAACATAGTTGAAATCCAGCTCATTTTGGAAGACACCTTCTGTCACTTTCATGGAAACTCCTTAGTTAGTTTAGTTAGGAAAGCAACAGAGGAATGTGTCTGTACATGCATGTTGTGGAGTTTTCTGAGGTATTTTGCTGATTTGGAATATTGACAGTTGACAAGGGAAAAAAAAAGAACAGGAAATAGACTTTTCTGCCCTTAATCTATGCATACAAATATCTGGGTTTGATTGTCAAGGCAGGTATTAGCCAAGTATGTGAAACAGAGATGTGACAGAGCTAACTTGGATGAATTGGAATTTGCTTTAGTGTACCATGAGAAGTCTCTTTAATCTTCCTTTCATTTCTGTTTTCCCATCAGATTCCACCTATTCATCCTTCACCATGTTCACGGCACATCCCTCTGCGCTGAAAACCACTTTGTCTTTCTACCAGCTAGTTAGGAGAGGTTTATGTTCCTGTCTACTGGGTTGACTTTCAGTAGTGCTTTATGCTTTCTTCTCTTGAGTCACTCGTCCCACAGTGTCCAGAGCAGTGCAAACCCAGCCTGAACCATCCTGTCCTCTACAGAGCTCTTGCATGACCTGGGGCACTTCTGCATGCCTCAAACCCCAGCCCTGAGTGGCTGTGAAACCTGAGGCATGCCTAGAAAGGAGGATTAGCAACAGCTTAAAATACTACCACAGTATGAAGGCTATAAATTCCTACTTGGTCTTCTAAATAAATGTGTGGGCTCTGTGGAATTCAGGTTTCTTTTATTGAAATTTTTTTCTGATGCTTTAAGTGAAAATTCAGTCTGAGCTTTTCCTTTTGCCCTTTTTGGACTTTTTCCATGTTCTGTAGTCATTGGAGAAGGTAGCCCTGAAGTCTTTGTGTTTATCTGCATTTTGTCTTTTCATCCTATAGTTCAATTCTTTATTGATCTGGGCAAGACCCAGTTCAGGACAACATTGGAGAGCCACTGACCCTTAGGCTGCTGTGGTGTATAGTCAGGTAAAGCACATCCCTAAACAGCAAGGCTTTAGACAGCGTCCTGAACGCAGACAGTATCTTTTCTTTTTGAACTGGTATCTTACCAGTTTGTTTCTTTTTGATTTTATTGAAAGCTATGGGAACTTTGAAGGTTGCAGGGAGTATCTGAGTGATCCCAACGGCCTTTTTCTGAAGAGCAAATTAATGAAAATGTTGTGACTACTCAAGGAATTGGGATATTTTTGCAGCCTTTAGGGCTAGAAAGATGATATTTTATATACTTTTGACTTTCTGAATTTTTATTTGTCAGGTACCTGTTTGTATTACAGCTCCGGCAAGACATTCTTTCAGGGAAGTAAGTACCTCTTTGCTCTTGAAGCTGCAATTTAAAGTATTTATAATAGTTCATCTCATACTCATTAAAAATTTTATTTTAACTTTGTAATCTTTTCAATTCTTTATGGTATTCACACACAGATTATAAACACGATTTACAATTCCACAAGCATTTTTTTTTTTCATTTGCAAACCAGAGATATATGAGTTTGTGAGCGTCATGGCTATGTTACTGACAAATAGAATGGGTAAAAAGCTTTGATGGAGTGACCAGATGATGGAAATGTACAAAGAAAGCAAAGACTGTCTTGATTTTTATGACTTGAAAATAACATGGGCCATATTTTGAAGTGTGATAGATAAAATGGAGGAGGAAAAGATGATGAAGTGCAACACTTTTTGTACAGGTCAACCCTGTAAAAATATTTTCTGTGTTTATAGTCTCGCTGTGGCAAATAAATTCACATCTCCTCTATTTTTTTTTTTAATGACAGAAACAAAAAAACCTCAAGCCCATATCTTCTACAATATAGTGTGGAAGCAAAAATGGCTTCTTAGTTGATTTAATGTCGTATTAGTTCAAGCCTGTTTTGTGGTGGAGCGTATAATGTGTTTAGTGCTAATTATAATGTACCAAATTAGGAAATAGTCATATGCAAGTAAAAATGAATTGTAGATGTTTCATATTGTTAATAGCTTGTGGAAGTTAGATATCAGACTACTTTTTAGCTTTATTGCAAACGGAATTTGCTGAGAAAAAAAGGATGTGTTTTTTATAGCTTGCTGTTTTTTGGTTTTTGTTTTGTTTTTTTTTTAAGACTGAAATGCCCCTATGAAACTGCTGTTGAACTAGCAGCTCTGTGTCTTCAAGGTAGGCAATCTTTTGAAAGTGGTTTGTCTTAATGTATTAAAAAACTCACCTACGTGTTTCTTTTCACTCTTTGTAACTAATGCTTTTCCACGGATCATATATAAATGCTATTGCTTTACCTGAGAAGAGTTTTAGGGAGATCATTGTCCTGCCTTCCCTGCATTCCTAACTTAGGAACTATGTGAGCCAGCATCAGCACACCTTCCAAAGAGAAGGAGCCTCAAAGGCATGGGTAAACAAAGGGGAAAACAGGCTGACCAGGGAAGAAAGATCCCAAATAGTTCCCCACTGAGAGAGCAGCTGTGGTGTGTGCACAGTGATACCCCTTCAGCCTGAAAAGCCATCTGGCCCTTTGGCACATGCTTTGCAGAGGTGGGTCCCTGCAGAGGTAGCTTTGAACGTGGGCTTCCTGCTGCCTGGCCGGTGCTCAGGAGAGCAAGCCTCTGACCCAGGGGATGGTCACCAGATAGGAGGGAGCAGGTGGCAGGTACTGGAGAGGAAGAAATACGATTTCTTTGGTGTCAGGATCAAAGGTTGCAAGATTAAAAAAAAATCCTAGGACACTAGGTTTCATTAGTTTATTGTAGGAAAAAGTATATTTTGTTAATTGCTGTGGATATGTTAGTACAAATACTCATTCCGTTTCTAATGGTTTGTTTTGCAAATGGGAAGGAAATTTGTGTAATGAGACTCAAATCAAGTTAATCACTTTCTAAAAGAAAGTGCGGTGAGCTGGACCCTTCTAGGCATACCAGAAGCAAAATGGATCTCAGCGAAAAATAGTCTTCCTGTTCTGCTGGTGGCTGGCAGTGGCACATGGAGGGCTTAGGCAGAGAGTCTCTTAGTTTAACACAGCAATGGAGATAACTCAGTGATTCTAGATATACTTGAGTCAAAACTGGGAATTCAGTTCCAAACAGCAACAGGTGTAAATCTTAAGGCAGTGGGTTATTCTTCTGCACCAGGCTGGCACAGCTCTGATTGTTAGGTGTGCAAAGAACTGCTGCAGGCAAACTCCAGTTGTCTTGTTGAGATGGAGAAAACTTGGAGCCTGTGTTTGATTCATTGCTTCCGTTTTTACAGATAAAAACACCAGTAGCCTCACCTCTGGTTTAAGCCAGGAGAACCAAGCAAAGAATAACAGGTTGATGCTTCAACATTTTTGGTAGTAGCTGAGACCTATGATTACTGTATAAATGTAATACTATAGCCATCCATCATGCTTATAGTGTCTCCAGCTAGGTACCAAAATTCACACTACTTAACGCTGTTGGTGGAAACATAGTTTTATACTTTTCTGCTGTCTTGTCTTCAGTTTCAGTGTTCTCTATTTTGCAATCATCACAAGAAGTTACTCCAAAATTATTTCGTTATTGCAACTAATTTATCTTTGCTGACGTGCTATAATTAGTATTATTTTGGTATAACGTTTGCTACATTTTGTTGACATTGGAAAATTAATTAAGCAGAAGAGTTTAAAGAAATGTCTGTAAAATCCAATCTTGCTCCTTAGTGTGGATTTCCTAAGAGTGAAGAAAAAGTTATAAATGTCTGTTTAGGAATTGCTACTCTAAGCCCTCTGAAAGAAAAGTCTTTTCCTGCTCACAGGACAGATTTAAACTTCATACATTTCCTTTATTAAGGAAGTTGTTCAGTTACAGTAATTCTTTCTTTGTTTCAAACAATAGTTTCCAAGGCTGGCATTTTGTGTGAATCATCTTTCAAACATAAACTGTTTGTTTGTTGCCAGTCCCATGAAGGAACTTTTGTAGCGAATCATATGGATGTGCCGTATGGGGTAACTTGTGAAGCAGATAGATAATTGTGTGCTTCACCTAGGGATTATCTACAGAAAGGTTGTAAGCAAATGTAAATAATACCTATCAGAGTAAGTTTTTTAACTACCTCATTAGTCTTGCGTGGCTTTCATATTTAACCAGGTACAGTTTTGAAACTACTAATTAAACTCAAAAGGAAAACTATTTTTCAGCTCTCCAGTTTGCAGTTCTAATCATAAGACATCTTCATGGGCGCTTTTCCTTCTGTGCAAAAGAATCAACAATATATTTACATATAAACATGTTTTTGCAGTTTTCAAAAGCTTTCTAGGAAACTTTCTTTTAAATATGTGTGTGTCTCCCCCCTGTTTATGTGGCTATTTATTAAAGAACATTGATATGTATATAAATGTATTATGTAACACCTCCCTCTGACAACCTCCCTCAAAAACAAACAACCAAACAAAAAAAAAAGGAAAAAAGAGGAGAGGCATGCCAAAGCATGACACATTGTCATAAAATTGTCAGGAAGAGGTGGGTCCTCTGCTGTGCCCTTGCTGAGCCTTTCAGGGAATGTAATTCCACCAGGAAAGACACTAGTGAGAGCATCCTTGTACAGAGCCTGTGCTTCCCTCTGCTGCTCTTCTACCCTGTGTGTGGAGCTGGTGAGACTTACTGGCTCTTACTCTCAAGACTGTTTCTTGGAGATTAAAATGATAGCATAGTTAGTTTGCCAGAAAATGAATAAACAGTGAGAGCAGCTATTGAGAAACAAGGGTGATATTTTTCTTGTACCTAGTACTTCTTCACTATTATCAGTGTATCTTTTTGCCCTCGCATACTCATGTTTCTTCTCATCCTTACACACATCCTCTTTATGGCACAGTCAGCTTTCATTCCCCACTTCTTCTCTACTAGTTAACAGAGAGAATCTCCCCATGTTTTTTCTAGATGGTTGTCAACACATCAAACTTCAGTTTCTTACATTTTTTTTCCCCTGAAGTCCTCCTTGCTAATGTGTTTGTTGTGGCTTCCTCTTATTACTGGCAGTCCAGTCTCCAGGATATTTCTAGCAACATCTGTTTTAAATAGGCAGCCAACTTAGGTGAAACAGCAGCAGAGCCGAGATAGGTCTGTTAAAGACTTACAGATATGAATTCTGGAACTCAGTATGGAAGATTTCTGTTGAAGAGCAAAAATGTGTAAGGTAGTAGTTAGAAATGAAAATCAGTGAACTCAATCTGTTTAATATCGTCAGGAGTGCTAAATGTTTGTGTGAAGAAGCTCAAGTGCTCAAAAACACCTAGTAGGTCTATCAGTCAACAGATTGTGTTTTGAATATTACTTCCTGTGTTCTAGCATATCTTGCTAGGTATTTTTGAAGACTGAGAGTGAATTAAATTTTTACAACTGTTATGTGTAAAGCTGCCCTGTTTTCTTCAAGAGATTTCATTCTTCCTTTCCTTTTTTTTTTTTCTTGATAGTAGTAGTAGTCAAGAAATACCAATTGACAAAGGCCTGGTTTAGAAACACATCATGTGTCAGGTGATGCGTGGCGTTGCTGCAGAGTGTATTTGCCATCAGTGTGTGTCTCTTGGGCCCCACAGTGATGTTACAGCCTCTTTGTATAGCTGAGAGGTTGCAGGAGTGAAGCATGTCATGGGCACAAGGACATTAATGGCATCAGTCACTGAGATGCTCAGCACTTGCATCTCCTGCTGAGCTCAGTAGAGTTTGCAGGTGTTCTCTTCGCGGAAGATACCAGGCCCTAAGCAAATAAGTAGAAAGTGATACCTCAATGACACAAATGCTTTAGTATTTCTTTCCTTAAAAATTACTTAATCTTTATATTACAACACCAATATGTTTGGGGTTTTTTTTAACAAAACAAACAAAATTAAAATAATAAAACAAAACAAAAAAAAAAAAAACCAAACAAAACAGAAACCCCCACAACTTTATCACTGGTTTCTTGAGACTAGGTATTATCTTCATTTTTTGGTATGAACAGTAATGTAACAAAGTGTGCAATAGAATGGGAAGTGTTTTGGAGTAAAAAGTATGACCTCACTGCAATGAGAAGCTCTTCTGAAACAGTAGTGCATTGATTTTTGTTTTTAATAGAAACTTTATTTCCTTTAAATGCTTTAAAATGCAGAGAAGTGGCTTTAGTTAAGCTGGCTTAGTTCTAACATTCTTGAATGTCATAATTCTGTACCATAACCTTACACTGCTCCTGCAAATGCCTTTGACTTTTTCTGTAAAATCTGGTTTAAGTTTCCAGGCCCGGGGGAGGATGGGGGGACAGGGGACGGGACACGACAACTGCTGTTAACTTACAGTAGTAGCACAAGTGCATTCTCCTACAACATTTGTAAGCTCTGAAACGATCATTGTCTTTGTGGAGATTATAGAATTAAATGTTTCTGTTCATCCCATGATCTTTCTGTTCTTAATTTTTTTTTCGATTGATTGCAGCTGAGCTGGGAGAGTGTGAGCTCCCAGAGCACACCCCTGAACTCGTGTCTGAATTCAGGTTTGCCCCAAACCAGACTGAAGCGATGGAATTTGACATTTTTCAGAAATGGAAAGAGTGCAGGTAGGGTACCTGTGTGGGAGTGGTGTCTCTAGCAACAGGAGGCTTTCTTCTCTTCCAAAGTCAAATGTGTCCAGAGGAACCCCTTCAACAGACATCAAATGGTGATTATGTTTGTCATTTGGGATGTACTGTAAATAGACTTTGAGCCCTTCCCTAGAAAAGGCAGTAATTTAGGGAAGGTTGGTGGGGTGAGTTTTGATTTTTAGAATTTTTCTTTAGATGACTTCATAACAGTTTAAGCAGTCAGATCTTTTTCTTGTTTATGTTGGAAATAATTCTCTTTCTCTCCTTCACGCATGCACACATAAAGTTTTCTGTTGAGTGTAGTAGCAAACTTTTTTTCCTGTCTTTTGTTAACAAATATGGTACATCTTGGTGATGCTGTCTTACCTGAATCTTCATCCTTATTGGCGGTCTTAGACCTTTTTCAATTTTCATTTTGCTTTTGGAGGGAAGAAGGTAAAAACATAAGCTAAGCTTGAAATACCATTTAGTGTCATTGAGAAGGAAGAGGGTTGGGGAAATGAATTTTAAAACAGTTGAAACAGACAAAAATTTCATACCATAAAGTATAAATAAATTTTATGTTCTTAGGGGAAAGAGCCCGGCGCAGGCTGAATTGTGTTACTTGAACAAAGCTAAATGGCTAGAAATGTATGGTGTAGATATGCATGTAGTGAAGGTAAGATCCATGTGATACTTTATTTTATTGATGTGGGGTCCCTGCCTGGGTGTGGGTCAGTCCCTCAGGGGTGTCCTTGTTGTGTGTGGGCTGCCCCGTGGGCCGTGGTCCCTCCCTCCCGCAGGTCTTCTCCCAGGAGTGTATCTCCAGCCATGTCCCCCACAGTGTCCCTTTCTACACACCTTTTACCTTGTCCCTCAGTTTTTTCCTTTTGTGTCTCCTTCCCCTGGCAGCTCTTGCCCTTAAACACAGGTGAGGTGAGGAGCAGGCTCCCCAGGCTGCAGTGTTGGTGTGGGGCTGTTTCCACAGGTGTCCGAGCCATGTGGGGCAGCACACGGCCTCCTCCCACGCAAGGCACCCTGCAGCCTCTCGTTGCCAAAACCTGCCAGTTTGCACCCAATGCAGAGGCATATTCTTTTGCTCTGTAGTGCTGAAGAAAATATGCAAACCTTATTGTTTGTTAAAATCCATAGGATTTAAAATTATAATACTGTAGTAAGATTCACACTACTGATGGCATATTGATTATTGATTCTGTGCTTGTTTACAGGGGAGAGATGGTTGTGAATATGCTCTTGGACTGACACCAACAGGGATATTGATCTTTGAAGGAGCCAACAAAATAGGCTTATTCTTTTGGTAATCTCTTTTTGTGTTATATTCCTTTCTGTTAAAATGCTAAAATCTTTCTCCTTTACATAATGGGATCTTGACTGTATTTTGTAATGTAGATTGAATCTACAAGGTTAAAAATACCAAGGTTAAATCTGAAGGTAAATTGGCCTGGTTAGAAGTAGCACTCTCAAATGTGAAATGCTTGTTGAAAACATAGTCACGTTTCCAGGAAATGATACTTTTATTGCACTTTCTGAAATGTTTCAGGAGTTGACGATAGTCCTAGACTACAAAATGCCATTTTTCCATTATTTTTCCTTTTGCTTCTTGTGTTTAGGCCTAAAATCACAAAAATGGACTTCAAAAAGAGCAAACTAACGCTTGTGGTTGTAGAAGATGATGAACAGGTAACTTTCTTCCCTTACTTGGGCCTGATCCAACAAAGTGTGGTGTGTGCTCAGGCTGGTAAGAACACAAGGGAGGCTTAGCACACTGTTGGCCCAGGCTGCATTTCTCCTACCGAGGACAGTAACTAATATCATGCATGCCAACTTCCAAAGCTTTTGTTTCTGCATTTAGGGCAGAGAGCAAGAGCACACATTTGTTTTCCGGTTAGACAGTGCCAAAACGTGCAAACATTTGTGGAAGTGTGCAGTGGAGCACCATGCTTTCTTCAGATTGCGAGCACCAGCAAATAGTAAATCTAGTAGATCCGACTTCATAAGGCTGGGATCACGCTTCAGATTCAGGTATTTAGCAAAGTAACAGCAATATATTTGTCTTTATTCAAAGGAGCGAGCACAGCATCCGACACAAGGGAGTAGTTAACTTCATTTCTTTCTGTATTTTAAGTGGGCGGACTGAGTATCAAGCAACACATGGGACCAGGTTACGCAGAACTAGTACATTTGAAAGAAGGCCCAGCAAGCGGTATCCTTCTCGAAGGCATTCAACTTTTAAGGGTAAGTGTTTGTTTCACTGAATCGGTCACACAGTTGTTTTGTTAACTCATATAAATGTAATGTTGCGACCATAAAATCTGTACCACCGTATAAAAACATGTCAGATCACCTAAAAACTCAGGATGTACATGGGGTTTTTTCCTCCAGCGTAAGAGTGCATTGTTTGTATCTACTAGTTTTGATCTGTCTACGCTTACTTCTTCCATCCCCCATATACAGAGAAAGAGATAACTGTTTTGTTGCTCTGTTGAGGAGGAAAGAAAAGTTGCATCGGACTCCATGAGGGAAAGCATGTAACATTTTCTTTGAAGAAGTGCATTTGTCAGCGTGGAACAGTGTCCAAAAGCCTCACCGACTTGCTTATCTAGGCAGACAGTTTTAAGGTTACCGAGCAGTCGCATTATGTAGTTGTTCTGCCCTCCTGACTGCAGCAGCACGTTACTCACCTCTCCAGACTCTGACCTTAACTAGCTTTCTCTGGGTGTTAAAATTTACTGAATTTTAATAGAATGACCAGGAATTGATTTCCCTTGTAGCTTTGTCATTTGTCCTTCAAAACTTGAGTTCCCGTTTTAATTCCTTGTAGAAAAACCTAGGAAGGAGCACTGCAGGACAGCTCCTTCTAAATTCTGTATTACTTGAGGCTGGATGTGTAGCTGCTGTGTGAAGCAGGGTGAGCTGGCATTCCCTTAGGATGTCTTTTCACTCCTTTCTGTCTTAGAATAGGAACCTCACTCAGTTCCATAAAAAGCCCTTGTGGTATTATGGGAGCACTTTTATTTCTCATGTGCATCAAGGGGAAAAGGGTAGCAAGCATGTGCACTTCCTAGAGGCTGTATCTACACAGCCACCCACCCCCCCATTCCTTAGGACCTGCCAGTTCTTTATGGAAGTGCAAATTTATTAAATCTGTGATATGCTGTTAATGTGATACATGAGAGTCAATTATATGGTAAGCGTGGATGATTTCATAAGCTGAAGAATGGAGTATTTAAATTTTATTTTTACAATAGCAGGATTTGCCTGACCGGTGGATTATACCTTGTGTCTCAGCACCTCCATACTTATGTCTGTGAGACAGGGGAAAAGAGAGAAATTTGGTTTATGCTCAGTTTAGTTCTCTGTGCCCAGCAGGCGGGCAGAACTTCTGTCATACCCAGATAATCTCCCTTCAGGGAGCTCAACAGCATGTTTGTGAAGTTAGTGCAAAAACTCCCTTCAGATTGTCTTTCACACATCTTATGCAAAATTACTGAGGGGTGGCTTCTGATTTGAAGGTACTCAATGGTGTTGACACGGTAGCTACAGCAAGGTAAGAAAAATAGTGTTCTGGATATGCAGAGTTTGTTCTGCAAAAAAGTCCTTCTTTTGTGATGCTTGGGAAGAATATTCTTTGCTGCATCTTTGATGGGATTTGACTCTTGCAGAAACAGGGAGGTTTGCGTCCGCCTCATGCTTTCTCTACTCACATAGGAATGCTAGAAAGCACAGGGCTGCACTTGGTGATTCCAGCACATTTGCATAAAGATGTCTGTATGAGGATTTGCTTAAGCCGTAGTGTAACATCTCAATCACGAGGGATGCAGAATGACTGATAATTTCACATGTTGTAAGGCTTTTTCACCTGTTGTAAGGGTTTTTTTGTCTGTTTCTTTTTAAGCAAACAATCCTGTGAAAGCAGCACAACTATGGTAAGCGACTGTCCAAGTTCTCTCTACCTCTCAGTTGTTGTCAGGCAAAAAGGATTCTGAAGACCATTTCTGCATTAGGATTTGTTGGAACAAATTCTCTGCTGTGGGCTGAATTAGTTTGGGATCTTTTATTATGCAGCATCAGATTTTTCTGGGGGCTGCCTGTGAGACTTTAAGTGCTTCCTTTTTGTGTGTGTGTGTTTGAGATGAGACTAAAGTAAAACATACTTCATTTCTGCTCGTTGCTATTAGGCTAACTTATCTAGCTTTAGTTGTCCCCGCTTCATAAATGTAAAATGAAGAAAAAAATTTTGCACCCCTCTTTCCTGCGCTGTAATTGCTGTGCTGTATATCTTGAATATGATATTGATGTATTTTAGGATATGAATTTTACTTCACTGTAATACTTGCCTGAAGAATAGAACCTTGAACTGTAGGAAATTGTGACATAGACATATTGCTTACATAAAAGCTAATTCTTTCTCTCTCTTAGTGCTAAAAATACTCCTGAAGTCCATAACTACCAGGTAAGAGCATAACAGTTGTTGAGCAAGATATTGTCATTTTCTTACTTAGTGGTAAACATTTTTCCTCTCTATAATTAGTACATCTGGTTTGCTCCCCCTTCCTTACACTGGGTTGAGAATCTCCAGAGTGGTTCAGAAATAAACAGCATCACATTTGGAGTTAGGAGGGAAGTGGAGGGACTTCTCTCTTTCTTCTACTGTGCTCGTGGATGCTCTTAGTGCTAAATACACTCCATGTGCCACCTATTTCCCTTCCCTTTCTGTGGAATCACAGGTTAAAGCCTTTGGGACTGTGAATATGGTGGACCCCAGGAGACTGCTCTGTGAGCAAGCTTTAGTCTAGAGCAGCCTCTCACATCAGATGATCCGGGAAAACAAGTTGAAAGTTTCAATTATCTCTTCCATCACAACGCTTAAGGAGTTCATTGCTGGTCAAATGTTTGTTTATTGTGGGGTTTTTTTTAAACAAGCTACTCTATGTACACTTCAGGGAAAACACCTACTTGGTTTTCATCCATGATACGAGCAGTCAGTACTGCTGAGAAAGCAAGTTGTGGCATCATTCAAACTGAGTGTGCACATGAGAACTTTGTCTCTACACTTGTTTTTATTAAAAGCCTCACTCATGATTTTGTTTCACTGTTTCTCCTCAAGATCTCATGGATATGAGAGAGAAATGCTGTCACCAAAAGCAGGTGACCTTCTGAAGACTGCTGCTATAATAGTAACCTTTCTCACTCTCCACCTTTGATTAAAGCTGACATTCTTTTGATGTGCTTTCTATGTGAAGCACTGGATGTGCCAGCTTGTGTCTCAAACAGAAAAGAAATTTGCTTTGCATTTTCCCGTGAGTGTGTCCTAACAAGCAAGCTTATCACCAAGAGGTCTCATGTATACACTTAGTGGTATGTGAGAATGTCTGAAACAATGGGGTTTCTAAGGCTCACTGGACCATGTTCCTCAGGGCCCCAGGTATATAAAGTCAAAGTTTACAGGGTTTTTTTATCTGATTTCACTAACTGGGTTCAATGTTTTCATTTCAGCCACAGTATCATGCTAATATACATCCTGCTCAGCCACACTGGCATCCACATACACCTGTGAATGTAAGGTAAGCAATCTTCACTTTGTGAAAAAGTTGATTACTTCTTAATCTGCTGGCGTGAAGTTCTGGTGGATGTATTTGACAATTTTCTGCACATATAAAACAAACAGATGTTACAAATAACGTGATGTAGAGACAGTATTAAATAACTTCTGTTTAGATTTTGCTTTGCAATGTCCTCATTTCTTTGGTGAAATTTTTTTTCAGGTTGATTATTAATTCAGAATTTGAAATAGAACCTTAACGCATAGGGAGTATGTTGGACGGGGAGTTGCTCAGTATCTTCAATAAAACTTACTGCTATTTGATCAGTATTTAATCTAAGACAAAGAAGAAACTTATTTTATGATGAAGTTATGAGTGAACAAGTTGTTGCATTGCCACACTTTTTTCATCCTTTGCAGAAATGTATATGGAAAAATGCCATGTACGTGGAACAATGTATCAGGCACTTTACAGTGAACTAGTGTTAGTGAAGCTATAGCATTGAGGTTTTGAGAACTATTTCACTAAATTACTCCTGTATGTGCTACTGTGCTATTTTCTCACTTTTTTTTTATTATTATTATTTTGTAACTAGTAATGAGAGAAATAGAATGAAAAGAAGTTTTAGAATAAATTCGGTCCAGGTTGTAACCAGCTTGGTGAAGGCACAGTGGAGGCACACACCTGCTGGTGGACATGTGTCTGTGCATGAACACATCATAAAAATCAGCTGCTATTTTATCCTAATACAAAGTAACCTTTTTAGGTTACTCAATTTTTTAGACAAATAATTACTCTCTTGACTGAAAACCACCAATACCCTAATCTTCATTCCTATTCATCTTACGTTTTTATCTCTGTATTCTTACATCAGGATAGGTAGACTTTGTTCTTAGGGTAGGCAGACTCTGGAGATGAGCCTGATCTTAAAATGGATGAAAAGATAATTTGGTCCAAATCTGAGTCCGAGAATGCAGGAAAAAGGCACATATGTTGTCAGAAATACTTACCAGGCAGAGAAGCAGACATACTCATTGTCATCTTAAAAACCCTAGCATGCAGCGGTAAAGCAGATATGAAACTTATGCTAGAAATAGACTTTACATTGGGTAATTCACTCTGCCTGTATGTCATATTTGAGATTCTTCCCAGATTTAGGGTTTGCTTGTCCATTTAATTGTGTGTGATTTAGAACGTACAGTTTCACATCACAAGAGAGTGATTGCTGGGAGAAGTTCATGATTTTATAAATGGTTTGAGGTTTTGCTGAAATTTTTCTAAAGATTTCTCCATTTGTGATACTAGTCTGTAACATTTTAAAGCCAAGTAGTTCACACTGGAGCAGAGTGATACTGAAATAAGCACAGTAATGTATTGTAAAGTGTGTAGACAACCTCCCCCTTCAGCTCCTCTGCTGCCTGGGCAGAGATTAAGGTCAGTGAAATATGAACAATGGCTTTTTTTATAGCTAGGCTTGTAAGGCTAAAAAACATACTTAAAAGTTCAGTCATGCAAGCTCGGTAGAAAAGGTACTCAGAAGTTTTGTTCCAGTCAGATAGAAGTGTTTAAAAGTGTGGTTAAAGTGGAAGCTTCCAGTTTCTTTAACTGGGAGTCAAAGTGAGAGAGTTGTACATTTAGCATCTTGGATAGCTTGATTTGAGAAAGCTTAGTCTATCTGACTGTGAACTTCAGATCAAACCACAAATGCATGAAATTCTTTCTGCTGGGCATGCAAGTCTAGAGTGGGCCAAGGGCTGAAAGGAAACTACCCGTGCAATAATCGTTACGTACTTTTGTTGTTGTTCACTAATTTGTGAAATAATACATGGAATTGTGTCTCAGTCTTCTTAGTAAAATCCTTTCAGGGAAGTTATTTGTTTGCAGTTAACTTAATGTTCAGTCTTCTGAGAAAATTCATTCTAATTGACAGTTGTCATTATGTAACTTCAGAGTATCTCAAAAAAATAAATAAAAAAAAAAAAAAGGTAAAATCTCAACCTGCCTGCACTTCTGCTAGCATAAAAAAAGTTAGCAAAATAAAAAGTGCACCTTCAGTTTGGTAATAAAGGAATCTTAAGTATTGTGGTTTCCTACATACTCTTCAAATTTAGTTAGTTAGTTATCCCCCTTTCTTTCCCCCAGTGATTCAGGAGACACTGTACAAGTGGTTGAGGTTAAAATGAACGAATGAGGAAACAATTTTTTTCCTGTTAGTAACTTTTGCAAGTTTCACTATATAGTCACAGGGAAATAACTACTAACTAGAGACTCTTAAGTGCTCTTCTTAACAACATGTGACCATGTAACTTATAGGCTGCTTCAGTATAATTACCTGCACCAGTGCTGCAGGAATGGCAATGTTCACAGAAGAGCCACTTTCATTCTTAATGGGATTGCCTTTCTTCATTTTTTTAGGCCTTAAGGATACATTTTCATGAGCTCAACATTTTGTATGGTGTGGTTTATTTTACTGGTTTGTTGTAGGCATTTAGTTTTCCTATAGCCTCCTCCTTGCTGCCCACCATCCCTCTGGGATTCAGGAGCACTGATGAACAGCACTTCTCTGTAACACTAGAAAACAGAGAAGGTTTTTAATGGCTGAGCCTGATTCAAGGCCTTTTGAAATCAGCTAAAATATTCCCAGCTGCTTCAGTGGCTTCTGCATCAGACCTGTGGGTCTGTCACCATTTCCTTCCCATACCAGTATCTGCCCATCACACTGTGTGCACGCTTAGCACTTGCTGCTTGAACTCATGATGCTGTGTAGCACTCATAAGTTTACTTCCATCTCTCGCTAACTAATGACTGTGCAAATGGTACAGGCTACCCTATCATGATGACAGGCCATATTGGCAACCCCCTACAAGTGGAGAGGACAGCAATTTGCGATATATCCAGGAACAGAACCGGAAGAATTTAGGAGGCGTCCAAAGCATGGTGTACCAAGATAAACTCATGACGACTCTCTGAAAACCAACATCTTCATTTCACCTGCCATCTTAGATGATCATTGCATTCCATGGTCCTTGTCTGTCTGCAGTATGTTCAAAGTGTATTGTGCATAATGTGTGTGTCCTCATATGTACATCCATCCTCGTTTAGTGTTCGTGGACATTCTTGGGAAAAGTATTTTCTGTATCTTTGTAAAAAAATCTTGAAAAACCTCTTGTGAAAGCTGGTAAGACCCCTGAGACCGAGGGGTTTGCATTCTACCGTACTTTCAAATCTGTGACCCTCTGCCTGCTGGTGAAGATCAGCCATTTGTGCCTTAGTTATTTTTATTATCTTGTTTCTTTTGATTCAAATTAATATATAAAGTCTGAGAAACTTTGGTTTTTTAGTTGACATGCAGATAGGAGGGAGGAAAAACCAGATTTCGCACTGGCGATCAAAATGGCTTGTGGACCACTGACAAAGGGAGCCTACTGAGGCAGTCATAGCTTTGGGTTTCATTTGTTTTTAATGTTTGTGTTCCGCAGCAAAAATCAAGGTGCTTGCCTAACTTTGAAGACAAGTATAGGGAAAGAACAGTATAATAAACTTCATGGAGTATGTGTATATCTTTTTTTTAAACTTACTGTGTATATTGATAGCATTCCCCAAAACCATACCTGCTGCTATAAAGGCAAGAATGTTAAAAATGAATCCTTGCTAAAAGGGTGCTGCTGTCTTCTTATTTTTAATGTGATTATGGAAGTGAACTATACAATCGCATAAAACTACCTACTGATAACTTTTTTCTCTGAGTGGATTCAAAAGCACAGCTCGTAATCGGTACACTACAAGATGAGGACAATCCAGTGAAATAGCTGGTTTGGGTTTTTTTTAAAAGTTAGATGTTGGCAAAGTTGAAAGTATATTTTACAAACCTAGGTCTTTGAATAGGCTTGACTGGTATTTTGATCACTTGCCGATTTTTGGTTGTTTGGTTTTTTTTTAAACTGGAAATCATAGTGCCATCTTCACTCGTGCATTTATTTTAATTAGGCCTTACATCTATGGTCTCTGAAGTTGTTGGAAAGAATGAATCTTCATTTGGGATATTTTAAAAATGAAGTAGTTTTTAACTTGATTTTGATAAATACACATTTATAAATGGCTATAACCGTGACTTTTTTCAGAGCGAATTTGATAGTGTATAACATTTTGTGAAATATATTTGTTTACAAATGCTATCTTTTAATATTTGTTTTGATCTCTACTGTATGTGCTAAGTACAAATAAAAATTTTCATCTTCTAGTTCTGGTTATGATGCATTATTTATTTTCAAAATATTTTGGAGGAGGGTGGATAAACATGATACACCTTATGCTTGTACCTGTTTTGCCCCGGAATGCACTAATGCTGTGCTGAATTGACGTTTTCAGTGCAGTCTGTAGAGGGGGGGTGAAACAATAAAGCAATTGTGCACCGAGATGTGAAAATGCCAGTGTAAGCCTAAGGTGGATAATCACAGAGGCTGACTTTAGTTTCCCCAGGCTAGTGTTCCTCTGTTTCAGCAGCATTTTATTTGGGAAAGTAAGAAAGAGGAGCTTATTGCAGTATTGGAACAAGTACCTGCTTGTACTTGTAGCAGCTTGTACATTGGTACCTGCCGCTCCGAATGCCCTCTGGAGGAGGTTGGGGTTTTTTAATATTTATGTTAAAGGTGGAGCGTTGTAGGTGTGTGAATCATGAAGCAACATTCATAATACTGTATCATTCTTGTCATGTGTCCTTACTGCCTTCTGGGTGGTTCGTTGTCAGTGTTCCTCCTCCTCGTGTGTTGTTATCCGCTGAAGGTGCGCTGAATCAGGGATCTCCCTGACAGATCACAAGAAAAGACGGTACAAGGCCTAACCAGTCTTAAGTGCTAAAATGCCTCACACGGGAGATCTGCACACGGGTGAATAACAACCTGTGGGACTTGTGTGTTCTGCAGTTTGTGTGTGTTACCTCAGGGGAAGCACTTGTCATCCTGCTTCTCTGGAGAAGGAGATCACACACTGACTCCCCTTTCACTTTTTCATCCCACATCCTCCTTGCTGTCTGCAGAAATCTGTACCAGCAAAGTCACCGAGCAATCAGATGGGTAAGAAGAGATCAATTTCTCTGTCCTTCCTCTCTCTCTAGTCCTGGTTGGCTTCTTGTAGCAAATGGGCTGGGATGCAGCTGGGAACAGAGAGCATTTCTTCCTTTTTCCTCTCTGACTCCTGTGTTGCTCTGGCTGACCTGTGCAGCTTACATCACCTGAACAAGGATGGATATGAGTAGTATCCATCTGAACAGGGTGGTACAAATAAGTTGCTTTAATTATTTTTTTTCCTAAAATTAGCACATTTGTTACTTACAAAGCATTGTTTTTGACAGATGACTAATACACGCCTTGTGATGTTAGAAATACTGTTTTGTGTTTGAAGCAGCACCAAACGCTGCAGGTGAAAACCAAATTACATAGGGATAGGGGAGAAAGGAGAAAGGTGCAAAATGTTTGGTTAGCTTAGCTGTTAAATGTAGTAGCACCTTTTGTTTAAAAATAATATACTGAGAAAGTTCTGGCAATATAAATGAATACTGCATCCTAGACTTGTGCTGCTACAAGAAGCCACTGGTAGTTTATAGATGCACAGACTCAATGCAGGGACCTGATAGCCCTGGTATGTGTGTGTTTATACATTGTGTTGAATTCCCTTAACTAGAAGTTTCTCACGAGGCAATGTCGCACAGTTTTACCAAAAAGTATGTTAGGTAGTCATTCTAGGTACAGAGAAGTCAACACATTTTGAATGTGTTCTGAATATATGGGGAAGTTGTTTAAAAAAAAGCCTTGCAGGCTGCCTGAAGGAGGTACCACATTCTGAATCCAAAGGAAGCGTGTTCTCAGGGGTACCTGTTGAACTGTGCATGCAAACGTTCTCCATCCCACTCTGAAGTGTAGCCATTGTGCAAGGCTGAAATCGTACAAGTCCCGCATACCCTTAGAAACTCATCTGTGATCTAGTTACAAGTGATAAACACTATCCTCCTGTCAGCTTGGGGGTTCGGGGTGGTGTGTGTGACTACAGTGCTAAGCATCTGAGAAGTTCCACTGAAGTCGAGCATGTGATCTGCATGATCCGGAGAATTGCTTGATACCTCTTGGCTGAGATGTGTTCTTATCATCTCTCTGCATACCTTCCTTCTGCATTTCATAAAACTGGAAACCAGTTCTTCCCCAGCAGAGCTCAGGCCTGTCTCTTTGCTCTGTGTACTCGAATTTGCAGGGGGGTTACATTTTCCCTGTAATGGCTATGTAATCCTGTGTCCTCTCCCCCAGGAACTGATGGGGAAACTGGAAAGCTGGCAATACTACATTTGTAACTTGGGCTGAAAAGCATCACTGCAGCCCCAGACAGGTCCTGGCGTGCATACTAATGACTAATATTGAATACTGAAATACAATACTGAAAGTGTTGACACTTTGGGTAAATTGTTTTAGTGTGGGCTTTTTCTTTAAACTTTCATTTTCAGCTGTTTTTCTCTAGCCGCTGTGAGTCACAGCGAACAAAGGGATCGGGTTTGTATTGCATTTCCTAAGCTGACAGTCGGGGGTTACACACTTAAGGAAAAGAACTGACAAGTCCTTCCAGACCCTTTTATCAGTGAACCCGTGTACAAACTGACCAGAAGGAGGATTGCGTTTTCATATTGTGGATGGGAACAAAACATGCATCATGGCCTTGAGATGCAAATTGTCTTTTTTCCTTCCTTCTGGATGAGTGTTGCAGAAGATGTCTCTTCAGCCTGCAAGAGTGTTAGAGCTTGCGAGTAATTAAATGTAACTTCAGCTGCTGGCAAGGAATGAGCTGGGGAATGTCTGAGATGAGGGAAAAATAAAACTAAGTTTTATCACTTGCTTCTCAGATGTCAAAGTTGGATAGATGGAGTCCTCTGAGGGGGAGGAAGAAGACAATTCAGTGCTGCAGTCATGTTGTCAGAGGAGGTTTTCCACAAGTCATTCCAGTTTGTGTATCAAGCGGGCAGGCTACTACTACCTAGCTCAAAGGAGAGAAGTTTCAATGTGCATCCATCTAACCTGACACAGCAGATCTCTGGAAAGACTGTTGATGATGAGTGGTTTTCCTCTTACTCCACAAGGGAAAACCAAGGAAAGCACACTTGCCGGGGAATGATGTCATTGCAGCACTACTAATGGTAGCCAAAGAGGCTGTTCAAGCCAGAGCTGCTCCAAACCAGCTGGCATTAATGGATATCAAATAGGAACAGGATTTTTTTTAAACTGATCTCAAGTGTGTATTCTGCTTTGAAATGGGGCTGATTCACCAGGACTCCAGCTTCTTTTGTTAAGACTTTTCTAACCATGAGACTTCTTTGAGAGCCAGCTTGAACTAGCACTCTGCTGGTCAAGCCTCTGTGCCCTAACCCAGCTTGTGCTACAGTGCGAGCATCTTGATTTTGAACCATTTCAGAATAAATACTTTTTCCTACTTTACAGTCAAACTGCAAAATCTTGGAAAAATACAGTGCTCTCATGCATGCTCCCAAGTTTTAGTGTCAATGGACCTACAGGAAAATCAGTCCTCCTTTGTCAGCAGGCACCCAGGCACCAGACCCACAGAAAGATGCAGCTTTTGAATGAAACCAGCGCTAGTCAAAGTAGAGACGAAAAACATGTGAAGGGGTGGACCACGGTTTTCAATCTGCTTCTTGGACTACATTGTGAAGCAGTGTGTGGTGATGATGAAGACTTTGTTTGGCTTCCCTTGTTTTCCACATGCTGTTGTACCTTGAAGTGATTGGCCAAACAGGCATCCTTTCTGAGTGCAAGTGCTGTTGTTCTTGTTGCCACTGTGTCACTAAAAAAAAAAACCCAACCCTGATTCAGCTGGAGTTCCTCCTTAGATATGAGTCACTACCAGTAATAAAGGTTCTGCAGACTAAATGCTGCTCTCAACTAATGACCTTCATGACTGTCCTTTAAAGCAAAACAACTTACTTTCAAAAAGTTGGTTTCATCAGCATCGATCTGAATTTAGTTTTAAAATTCACCGTTCCATCCTCTCTGTGTGCTTTCGATTGAATGTATTTGGTTGCTACAGGAAATGCAAGCGTGTCTGTAATAACTTGCATATTGCTTTTAATTTTGCATGTAATGTACCTTCCGTTTTGAACAGAAGGAAAAACTGTATCTCCCATCTACCTTTCCTAGAGATGGTCATTTTGTATTTTCTCAGACAGTGTTGGCAGACTTTTCACACAGATTGGTGGAGATCGGAAGTTCCACCTGCCTGAAACTTTAGACCCAATGTTAATACTTTGGCTTGTGTTTCTGGAATAATGGCTTTCTCTTGACTCTATAGGACTATTCCTTTTGGTTTGGTGCCATCTCATCTTCCATGATCTGTTGCATGTATCTTTTCAGAATAAATCTTGTTCATTCCTTCTCTAGCAGAAGCAGCATTCGTGATGCCTTGGTCATCACACCTGAGAACTGAGGACTCTAGCAATTTAAAAATAAGATACATGTTGAGCTAAGGCTATTGGGGAAACAGTGGAAATGCACATAGGTTTCTGTTTTCAGACTGCAACCACAATTATACTTTTGCTTTTGACTGGTTTTTGTACTTTCTTTTAAGTTTGTAATGTGCTTTTTTTCCCCCTTTTCCTCTTACTTTTCCTTTTTATAGCATGAGTAGTATGACCTTTAGCTTTAAACTATCAAACAGCAAAACCTGCAGCTCATTATATCAAAGATAAAGATGTATTGGGTTAATCAAAAGCAGATGTTTCATATATAGCAACAGTTTGGAAAACCTGTAGTTCCTGAATTAATGATGTCCTGTGTTGATGGATTATAAAAAGCAGGGTTTGGGTTTTTTGCATAGTTGGCTATTTTTTTGTTATTGGGTTTTTTTGTTTGTTTATTTTGTAGGGTATTTTTTTAATGAGACAATGGAAAATATCTTTTACTTCCTGCACTTTGAAGTAAATGAAGGAATTGGCCACACCTCATCAGTGGTAGGAAGTACTGATCTAACATAATTAAAAAGCTAATTATTTATAAATTATTTTTTCCTCACTAAACCCATAATAATCCATGCTAGAATTGTAATCACAAGGGTTTACCTGCCGTTACCAATTTCTGTGGTTTTGAGAACATTGGAAAAGTAGAAATACAAAACATTAATACATTTGCAGTGCTTTCTAAATTGTCTAATGATGTGGCAATGAACTCAGTAGCTAAACAGACGACGATGTGTTTCTTTTCATTTCCAGGGGTCGAGCCCCTGAATTCTCAGGCCTTGCTGTCAGGCAAGGCACTCATGAGTGGGGAGTGTAGGAGTCAGGACAGGAAGGAAGAGCTCAGGGAAAAAAAATGGACCAAGGAAATGCTCAGGTAGAGGGGTTAGCAGAAGTAGAGTTTTACAGTGGAATGTGCAGTGGGAGAAACTGGAAAAAGAAAAGCAATGACATCTGCTAGAGGCTGTGGGAATGGCGAAGAGGAATGAAAGAGGCAAGGGAACTTTTGAGACTTCGGTACCTGGAGCTCACCAAATCGATGTGAAGCAAGGCTGATGTGAAGCAAGGCTTCAAGGAACTTTAATGTAAAACTGGATGCTGCTCTGTATCAGAATTTTGAGCCCAGGAGGGCTCTGTTTGTTATCATTCATTTTCAGATTCTACTGTTGTATTTAATGTGTCTCTCTCATTCTCAATTTCTGAATTCAAAAAAGAAGTCTGAAAATTGCTTGTAAGATAAAATGAACAGTTTCTTGCTGTGTAACTCAGATGAGCTGCCCAAGTGTTGCAGTGGGAACAGAGATAGGACAGCTTGCAATAATGAAGGTTGTGAATAAGAAAGCCCTTGCTGTGCTGAATGATTGATTTTGTGTTACTTTTACCTGTTAATACTGTCTTTTGAGCAACTAAGTGAAAAATTCTGTCCTGCCTTGATAAGTGTTTTTATTGCTGCACACTGTACCTGTTCAGTGGCTTTACTGGTAACATGTTAAAAGCAAAAAAACTATAACCTAAACTGAACTCATTTGTGTGGCAATGATGTCAGGTATGGTCATCCTGGACTTCAAAGTTACAGCAAATTACTGAAATTTCAGAAGACTGCATTTTTCTTTGTAGGGCATTAGAAACGCTCAGAATCTGAATAATTTGGAATTGGGACACTTCTACAATATGATAAATTTCTTTAAAACCATGGGGGTTTTTTTTCAAGGAATTTCAGCTTTGTAGGGAAAGAGACAGAAGGAGATTTTTTTAAGATGGGAGCATATTGTTAAGGGAAGCCAAATCGAGTAGATTTTCTTTAAGGCTGAAGTGATTTCACCTTCCTAATCTGCTAGATGTGAAGCTGCTGCAGTTCCTGGCTTCAGAGCCCAGCCAGTAGATGCTGAGCATACATTCCAGAGATGTAAATGCACTTAGAGCATACACTGAGCCAGCCACGCAGAGCAGAAGAGGTGGAGAGCAGTGCCTTTGCCAGCACCTGCACGCACAGACAGCAGCGCACAAGCGTGGGGCAGCACAGTATGCATGCATGCCCACAGAAGACAGGACAACAGTTAAGAAGATGGCCTCGACTGCAGCGACTGGGGCTTGACCAGCCAAGCATACAGAGACCAGCAGCTTGCTGACATGTGGCCAGTCTCTTTTCTCCTCCTTCCCATTTTCTCATGCTTGTTCTTCCCTGAAGTACATGGATTCTCACAGTTCCCTTCCCTTGTCTCCTCTCAGTGCCCCGTGCTTTTTCCCTGTGTTGGTCTCAGTTTTGCTGAGCCCAAACTCAGATTTCCCAAGGCCACCCATGTAGTTTGGACCTTATGTGGTATTACTGGTATGTTTTCCTGGGCAGTGCTGAGCTTGCAAGGTTGTTCTCACTAAAAAGTCTCCGATACACCCTTTCAGTGCTCTGTGAAGTCTGGCCATTTCTCATGTAGCTCTCCCACAACTACCTGTGAAATCCATCTGTCCTTCAGGGCACATTCTGTAACATTTGTTAGCTGCTTACTCTTTCATCTGTTATGTCCAGCAACTACTTCTGTCACATCCTGTGTTTTCTTATGTTTGTGTTTTCTCATGTTCATGTTTTCATGTTCACAGGCCTCAGACCTGTGCCTGCTTCCCTGCCTGCATGCTTTGGCAAGTACGTGATACTGAGGAAGGGTAAGAAAAACAGGGATGTGCTTAGCTCACAGGACCCAAGTTATTTAATGGGTTAAATGGTGGAAAAGGCTGTAGCATGGTTAGCAACCTGAGATCAATTGCAGGCTGTCTCAGAGGCCTAAGTTCCTCGATTGTTTTTGCTCCTGTTTTAACCTGAGTTAGCTTGCTTGATTATCCACCCCGAGTC